>JAVLUE010000042.1:0-169980 GCA_034190945.1 Octodonta nipae | reverse complement strand
TCTTGTACAATGATGATATAGTGAACACTCTACAACTGGAATACTAGGTTCCATTGCAGCTAAAACCAGAAATGATGTTGAGATCAGATAGATAAGATCTTCTTTAGGTTTTTTTTTTCTCTAGAAAAAAACTGAATGTGATTGAAGCAATAGTTTTATGTGATGGTCATTGATTTGCCAAAACTTATTTTTTCAATTGGATCAAGTTTCGATATTTCGAACAAACAGCATTCAGCGGCAAAAGGTTCGGGTCAGTTTGGTTGATTAATTAAAAAACTAATTACTCCGAATCGAAACAGCAATAACGAAATTCAAACAAAATTTGAAGCTTGTTGTGCTTAGTTTTCTTGCTTGTACCATGAAGGTTCATTCAATTTATTCTGAAACACATTGGAGAACTTGAATTTGAGAAGCACGGCTATGAGCTAAAGGCTTTGGAAGCTTTAAAATAAATATTCTAAGAATCAATTGAATCAACGTTGGCAAACATTGAACGAGACATAATTCATGACCGATGATCATGGCATCATATCAGATTGCCATCTCAACACCAAATACATTTCAACAACCCAAAAACAAACGGGTCGTTGGCGGCTAATTTCAATTAACTTCACAGTGTAGAAACAGAAAGAAAAGGCCGAAAATAAATTTTAAATCGATTTGTCAATTCCAAGCACGAAGCCGAGCTTGACACACACACACACACCCAAAACGGTTTTGGCTCAATTTTTTTTTTTTTTTTTTCATTACTAAAAATCAACTAATTCATTTTTTTGTTCTTCATTTTTCTATCGCATCAATCGAGAAAACTTTTGAAACCAAGTTTTGATAAAATTTTTAAAACAGAATATTTTTTTTTCTTCTGAAAAATTATTAAAACTAACTAGTAGAATCATTTTCTTAGAATTTCTTAAGAAAAAAAAAAATCATGTAATGCTTTTGTTTATTCTTTCGTTAAATGCGGCTAAATGATTATTATCAATGACATTGGTAAAAAATTGCAAGACAAACCAAAAAGCAAAGAGTCTAGCCTTCTTACTTCTCTAACCGTAAAAAAACAAACGAACCAATGGGGTCTTAATGACTTGGCTTCTGTAATTTTGTGTTCTCATTGTTTTTTTTCGTTTACACCAGAAAAGAGAGAGAGAGAGAAAAAAAAACTGTAATCATGTTAAAAAAACACAGACAGACAGACAATCAGTCAGTCAATCTTCTTCCAAGCCAAACAAACACAAGATGAATC
This sequence comes from Octodonta nipae, assembly GCA_034190945.1. NCBI lineage: Eukaryota > Metazoa > Arthropoda > Insecta > Coleoptera > Chrysomelidae > Octodonta > Octodonta nipae. Next base: position 168,737 of record JAVLUE010000042.1, on the reverse strand, counting down.
GTTCATTATCTAGTCAAGAAGCTGGAGAAAGCATATCATTCTCAGAGAGGTCTAGTGAAGCTAGTAAAAGAAATATAAACTCTAGGACCTAGAATCTAGGCTGTTGTTTTTGTTGTTGTTTCCAACAGCAAAATGATTAGTATTCTGAACACGTCAAATTAGGAGAATAATCATCAATGATCAATATACTAATGATCGAGCTACTGATAATGGTGATTCAAAGCTCCACACACACACACACACATCATCTAACTCAACTCAGAAACTGAATTCTAAGATTCAATTTTTTTTTCTCTTTGCTCTAGTTTATGGATATTTAGAGTTTTCGCAAACTAATCTGTTTTTCAATAGAATCTAGAAAAAACATGATTGTCGTGTTACAAGAAGAATTAAGCTAGAATCGAACTAAACAGAAAAAAAACAAGAAATTAGGAACAGAGAAACTGAAAACTTGAAATACTTGAACTACTAATTTTTTCTCCTTTCACAGCAATTGAAATCACTAAACTTTCGAATAACAAGAATGATAGTTTTATTCTGTTGTTCTTGTGATTTTTTTTGTTGTTTGTTCCGTGAAAACAAAGCCTAAATGCTGTTTTAATGATTTTTTTGCTGTGAAGTCAGCAAGACCTAAAGACTTTTTTCAACAATAAAAAAAAACCTTTAAAAAACCTTTGCCCTAAAAATGAGGCAGCTTAGTGAGTTTATTATTTATTCAACACCACAAAAAGGTGTCCTCTCCTCGCTTTAAGAAAACTTAAGCCAAATTTAAGTTCAAAGAAAAAAAATGGTTTTGTTGAATTGGATTAAAAATTGCCAAGAAAAAAAAAAAAGGTTTTCCATTCTATTGCTTAAACCAAAGTTTGCCAAGTTTCAATATTGTTTTTTTTTTTTCAAATCGAAATCAATTTCTTCATCAATCTATCTAAAAAAACATTTGATATATTTCACCAAAAATTTAATTCGAATTTTCTTGAAAAAAAGAAGAAGAAGAAGAAGAAAGTTTTCTTCTTCTCTATAATTCCATTAGAGAAATGAAGACCAAGAGGAAAAAAAAAAAAATCTGAGATGATAAAATTTTTTTTAGCAAGACAAAACTTTTTTGTCCTTTTTTGGTCGTTCTTTAATTTCCCAAAATGGAACCCAAATTTTAAATTTAAAAAAAAAAACCCAAAAATAAACTTAAAGTTGGTTAAATTTTATACGGTTGTTGTTCTCGGTGTGTGTTTTTCCTGCTTCTCAAATTTGATTACTATAATTCGATTATTTTTTTTTTTTTAAATTCTTTTAAAAATAAAATAAAAGTATTTTTTTTTTTATAGTTAAAAGAACGAGAGAACTGTGTTTCGTGTTTTTTTCTCTAGTATCCAGGAAAATTTTATTTTTTCAGAAATTTGAGAAAAATAATTATAGCTCTCATCTTCATTTTTTTTTTGGTTTCCTTCAAAGATATTTACCATCGGATTGTGTGGCCGAATCGACTCGCTGACCAATCATCGGTATCGAACTGGACCCGTCCGTAGTGGTGGTAGTGACTTTTAGTACGGCACTCTGCCCTCCACTACTAGCACCACCACCACCACCATTACCACCACCAACCATGATGGATGTTTGGTCGAGTGGACACGACGATGTCTTGGTTTGTAATTGAATTTTGCTCTGTTTTTGGTGTTTGAGGCATCATGATTGGCGAATATTTTTCTCCGGATGCAACAGAATTATGTACAATTTTGGTGAGAATAGGCACAACAATGTGACAGTGGCACTGAGCGAGATCGATACCGATAATGTTGTTATATTAAGGGCAATATGGTTGCTCTGCGATGATGTGAAATAGATTGGTACAAATGCCAACCAAATTATACAAGTGGTGTACATGGTGAAACCAATGAATTTTGATTCGTTGAATGCTTCCGGAATGTTTCTGGTCAACACCGCATAAACCGTGCAGATCACTAATTTAAAAAATTAAAAAAAATTTTTCATTTTAAATTTCTATTTCAAATCAATAAAAAAAAAAACCCTGAAATGCTAGATTTCCATCTCAAAAAAAACTAGCAGCTTAATCTTTAAATAAAAGTTTAGGCCTTAAAATATTCAAGTTTCGATATTTTGCTAATAAATCGAAAATAATTCCATAATTTATGGTAGAGATTGTTTTAAAATTCGACTCACTCACTTAAAATGGAAAATCTAAAAAATTTTAATCTTGGTTCTTTGCATTTAGAAAATAGGAAAAAAAAATTCTGAAACACTCTGTGAATCTATAATATATTCATGATCGGTTCATTACGTGAAAAATTCTTAATGGCAAAGTTTTTTTTTTTAAGAAAGAAAAACTTGATTCTAATAATTTAAATCTAGAATACAATTCTTAAGATGTGTTCTCTCCATTATTATCATTCAGTTATTTCTTCTGCTTCTTAAATGTTTGAATATTCAGCCTTACACTTGGGCTAGAAATTCGACGGCGCACCTAAATTAAAGGCGATAGTAATTTGATATTATTTTTTTTTTTTTAGCCTCGTTCATACAATAAATAAATTAACGTACATTTATAAATTTTTTCACCGTTATCATAATAAATGAAATAAATTAATGGCTGCATTTTGTTGTTGTTGCTTAGATTACATAGATAGAGCATCAATTAGAAAACGAAAACAGCGAGACAATTCAGAGCGAAAAAAAAAACCTGGCGGGCCCAGCTCATGATGAAGCATCAGATGTAGAAACTTCCTCTCTGGAACATGGAGACAACAGCAAGCAAAAACATAATTTTTTTGCTTGTTTGTTTCCTTTGCTAATAAAGTTCCATTGGGATTTAGTTGGTGAAGAAAACAGAATAAAAAAAAAACCTGGAAAAAGCACTCCGCCATAGACAAAGAATAACAGAAAAATTTTTTCTTTTAAAAAATACAAATAAAATAATTTTAAAATTGAACAACAAAAAAAAAACAATGTTTCTTCCTTCAACAATAAGAATAGGTAAAAATACTCGCATATTAAGGTTTTCTATGGGTTTTTTTTCCCTCTTCACACTGGATACAAAATAAAGACATCGGGCTTTTGCAATTCTTAAAGTTTTCTTCTTAACGATTGGAAAAAAAACCTAAAGTTATTGTATTGAAGAGAAAAGAAGAAGAAGAAGAAGAGGCAGAATGATGGATGTAGGCAACAACAACATTACAAGCAAGCAAGCAAGCAAAGTCCAAAAAAATATCGAAACTCTATGGAGAATTGAAATGTAATTTTTTGAGATTTCAAATTATTTGAATTTTTTTTTTCGCGCTTGTATTCGCCTTCGTGTTCTATCTAGAATCGGATATTTTTTTTTGGTTCTGTTGTTGTTTGAACCTAGTTGCTGTTACAAAAAGTTTATCGTGTAAGTTTTTTGCTTGCTCTCTTATTATCAACTCTATTGTTTTTTTTTTTGGCTGTTCAAACAGCCTGGATGAAGCAAACCAATTTATTAGTAGTAAAGAAATTTGCTTTTTTTTTTAAAAGCCATGTAGCTGGTTTTTGTTCTTTCTTCTCCCGAATCTCTAACAACAAGAAGAGAGGGAAGGAAAAAATTGCAAAATAAGAATGTTTTAGCTGGTTGTAATCAATAAACACTTCTTGAAATGGAAACAAATCATTCAAGTCTCTCTAGAGTTTCACAATCGAATCAGTAATCAAAAAACTCTCTCGCTATTTTGCCAGAAAAAGTAAGTTCAGCTGTTTTTTATTTTTTTTCGAGCTTAAGAAGTGTAAAAAGGAAGCATTCTAATGGGATTCTTATTCAGAATTGGTAAAAATTTCCATGATTGAAGAAGAAAAAAAAACTCTGAGCTCTTTCGAATGTATCGATGATTTTTTCAGTCTATTAAAACTGATTAAAAGATTCTGGGATTCGGTTCAACACTCTCATTGTTTTTACAATATAGCTCTTTTCTGCCTTAGAAACTTGCCAACTTTTTGTTTATAGTTTTCTACTTTGGCAAAATAAAATATACAAAGAGAAATAATTTTGTTAAATTTTTAAAAAAACAACACTCCAATTCGATTAAAAGTTTCGTGCCCAAAAGCAAGAGTATAATAACTCAACTTGAATAATTGAGAAAAAAAAATTCATTTTATCAGAAGAAATTTGATGGTTGTTTTATTCAAGTAAAAAAAAAAATCAAAAAAAAAACAACCAAACGGGTAAAAATGGAAGCCGTCTCGACAAACACCCACAAACTGTCTCTGTTCACACCAAACAACCAAGCTTGGAATGAAAGGATTTAAAAAAACAAACAACACTAAAAAACTGGAGAATTGAATTTTTCATAGGAAAAAAACAAACAATTTTAGCACCTGTTATATGTTAGGAAAATTCTAAATGACGCATCCATGATCTAAGTTCCAAAGACGGCTTCTATTTGGTTCTTATAGATTTTCTCCTTCAAATTACCTAGGATTCCAATTTACTTTCAATTTAAAAAGAAAAAAATGGAATTTTCCTTTATAGAATGACATTTCCATTTGGCTGAGCTCGAGCTCTGAAAGAGGATAATATTTTTGAAAATCTTTCGTTTTCGTAGAGAGAAAATTTGAAAAATACTATTGGCAGGCAGCGAATCGCTTCAAAAACTTTCAAAATGGTTTTTCTTCTTCTTCATCTTGGAGTTCTTTGTTCTCAGGTTTGTGTACCGGTGTTATTTTGGAACTAGGAAAACTGGTTTTCTCTGGGCTTATATTTTTGTTGGATTTTCATTTCTTCAATCATCGTTCTTCTTTTTTTTTCTAAGAATCAAAAGAATTCTGTTGTTGTTTATCATTTCTTTACAAAAAAACAAACAAACGAGAAAACCACAAAAACAAGGAACAGCAACCAGAATTTTTTAACAAGAAAAATGAAAAAAGATCATAATCAAGATGATAAAAAAAAAAAAAAAACGAGAAAAAATAGAAAAATTTTACCACAATTTTTCTCTCGAGGAGTTTTTTTAATCTAGTCATTTTGGTGTTGCGCAGTCATTTCGAATGAAAAGGTTTCTAGTTGACCAAGAGAAAAAAAATTGAAATCCGTAGGTTCTATGGCCATATAATGATATTAAAATAAATAAATAAAGATTATCTTGAAACATTTATGAGTAAAGATAAGAAGATAAATCAAACTGACCACTTTCTCTCTTTCATTTGGTCAAACAAACCACCGGCAAACCAAAAAAAAATTCCATTTAAATTGAAAAAAAAATTCAACCTTTTCAAACAGATCTTCTAAGGTTTAAAAAGTGTTGAATTTTAGGTGATCGCTACAGTTAGTAAAACAGAGAGCCAAAAGTTTGAAAAGTCAACGTTAAGAAACAAACCAAAAACTACTTAACTAGAGAAACGAACTTTTTAATTCGGTAACCGAACAAAACAAAAACCCTGAAACAATCTAGAAGAAAACTTTCTCTCTCGGATAAAACTTTTTGAATAAGAAAAACTATTCGAAGCAGATTATCAGAAGCAGAAGCGAGAACGAAAAAAAAAAAAATCGAATTTTTGTTCGATAGTTCTCGATAGTATCCGACGAACTTTTTTTTTAAAGATGCTAATCACACTTATAATTGGTTTTTCCTTTTTTTGTTTCCCTATTCCATTGAGTCGAAATAGTAGAAAAAATTGTGATAATTGGACCAGAGCAAAAAAAAAAAACCCTGTTTTTGCCATGTTTTCTCTTTCAGAAAAAAATTTTTGACCAAAAAAAAAAAATCGGTTTTAGGCCCAAGTTTTGGCTAGGCATAGCAAGCTTGTTCCATTGAATTCTGGTGTTTGTTTTTTGTTGTTTTGCCAAGTTTATTACCCAACAAAATGTCAAGTTTTTTCTGAGAACAAACATCATTTTTTTTCTTGGAAGAGCTTTTTTTTAAATATTTCTTCTCTTTCTTGGCTCAAATCGAATCAATCAGAGAGAATATTAACTTTAATATATCATAAATTGAATTTTTCTAGCGTGAAAAATAAACGAAACGAATTCCCACACCAACAACGTCATGACAACCATGGAAATTTGATCTCAACAAAAAAGTTATTACCCCGAGAAAACAAAGCTGGTTCTCGTGGAACACGTTAAAAAAAAACCAAAAACTCCCTGTCTGTCTGCCTGGAGTGATTTCTGAAGAAAAATTATTTCTTCAAAAAAAAAAACTTAAATTTTCCAGGATTCTGAGGATTCTTTTTAGGAAAAACAAGATTTCTTATATATAAAAAAAATCCCATGCTTGAACAACAGTTTAACAAAATAAACAAATTTCCAAAAAATTTGATTTTGGATCATCATCATTCTCAGTAGTGGTTCAGTGTTGTTGGAATAGAAAATAATTTTTTTTTTCAAATGTTAATGAATATTAATCGTCACTAATGATGAAATGACATAATCGTTTTGATGATCCGGATCATCATTCTTCATTCAAAGCATTTCATGTCATCAAACTTCAATATTTAAAAAAAAAAAAGGATTTTTTTCTCTTGGAACAACAACTGGGATCCATCCTGAGTGTATGGTTGAAATGGGAGAGTTGTTGTTTGAATAATTCTATGTTTCAAGAGTATGAAACAGTGTGTGTGTGTGTCTGATTCGGTTCAATGAGTGTGATTGATGAACATCATTCGCCGTTGCTTAAAGTTTTCCAAAAAAAAAAAAAAAACTTTTTGAGATTTTTAATGTCTTTCTGATGATGTTTTTCTTCCCTCGATGTGATGAATAACAATTTTGGGCTGTCTCACCAGGGCCCAAATCTACTATTCTGGATCCTAGATGTTTAGAATTATTGGGTATTATGGGGAATGGTGATTGGACTGTCTCACCAGAGCCCAAACCTACCATTCTGGATCCTAGATGTTTAGAATTATTGGGTGTTATGGGGAATGGTGATTGGAATGGATCACAGGCTCGTTCATGAAAAATTTATAATTGACAATTATTAATTAATTTAGACATTAAAACTTTGTACTTTTTTCGTTTGTTCAGTTTTTCCTGGCACTTCACACATATGAGATGCTAGAAAAAATGATTTAAAGCGTGAAAAAAAAAATAGAAATACAATTTTTTCTGAGTATTTTATTGAGAAGAATTTACTTTTAAATGTGTAATTGAAAACAAAATAAATGAATTGAATAAATAACTTTCAATTATAAATAGATGATAAAATAATAGAAAACCAATGGTTTTAGATATAAAACTGGTTCTCAGAAAATTTCATCTAAACCCAGAAAATGATTGTGTATCGAAAAAATATAATTAGCCCTGAACCTTATAATAATTGAGGGAAACAATTCTGTTTCAGTGTTTTCTTGCCAGAAAAAAAAATTTGTTAAATTTTATTTTAAAAGAAAAATAAAATCTGTTTCTATAGAGAAAACTGAGATGATTTTTCTTTTGGTTAACGCTTGAGAACAGCTTTGGTTCTTAAACAACAACCTGGTCTATCATTTAAGCCAAGACTTTTTTTTTTGTTCAAAATTAAGAAATTTCATTCAAATTCCATTTGAAATTGATTTATAAGAATTTTTTTTACTACAACCAGGGATCTATTTTACGGGACCTTGAAGTCTGGGATTCCATGAATATAAATGAGATATGTTTCTTGGGTTTCTATTCTATTCTATTTGTCATTAATTTTTTTTTTCATTTCTTTCAAAGCCAACATCGTATTCCAACATACAGATGGTTTGCTTCATAATTTATGAATTTTTTTTTCCATAGTTTTCTATTGTCAATGAGGCTAGGATAGAAAAAGATTGTATAATAAACGATTACTTTGGTTTCATAAAAATGAGTTCCAATTGGAATTTAAAAGAAAAGCATCCAAGCAAACATAAAGTGATATTTCTTTTGAATTGATAATCCATTAAGAGAATCCAATGAATAATGAATCACTGATCACTTGGCATTGATTGGGGTTTATTGTGGAAATTAGATTCAAAAAAAAACCAATTGAAGTTTTGTTTTTTCTTTCTCTTGTCCACTAGTGGAACACGATTCTAAATTATTGAATAATCAATTGAAAAGTTTGAGTTGGAAGGTTACAACAATCAATAAAACATCATATTTATTCTCAAAACTTCCAACTAAAATAAATCTAAAAGCATGAAGTTTCCGAAAGATTTCTTAAAAAAATCTTTCTGAATTCAGCTTCAAATTCTATAATAGAAAACAACAACAGATTGATAATGAGTTTGGAGATGGAAACAACAACCTCCAGTTTTCCAAGATATTTTTCTGATTAAAAAAAAACAAGTCTTACCCGGGTCTCACCGGGTTTTATCGGTTATTAATTATCCGAAAATTTCATAGAATTAATCTTCTTCTTTTTTTAGATAACAATGACAAATTGAGTGAACAAATGAAACAAGACGACGAGAAAGAAGAAGACATCATGAATAATTTATCTTTGATATGTTTATAATTATTTTCAATTTTTTTCATAGAGAAAAAAAATTTGGTAATCGTTGATTTGATTTTATCCTTCATCAGGTTGTCAATAAATAATATTTTATTTTATATTTATAAGAAAAAGTTAATTATTATTGATATGAAATCATAAATCTGAAAAAGAGAGAGAAAGAACTAGGTGCATTCAATGAACTAGAGAATCAGGGAACCAAGGAACCAAGAGACTAGAAAACTAAGAAAAAAATTAAACAAACATAAATTATCACAAATTTTCTTCTCAGAGAATCAACCTTCTTCCGAGAAAAAGAATAATTGATTTCATTGTTTCATGACTGTTTGGTTAGACTGGGATCGTTCGTTTTTCATGCTGTTCAATATACACTCTCTTTGCCTATCGATAGGCTTCTTCAACAATTGGGCTTGAACAATGAATGATTATGATAAATATGCTTCCAATATTTAATGAACTAAAACAACAACAACCAAATCCTTAAAGAAAGCAGCCGTTCAGTGTTGTTGTTTTTTTTATTTCAAATTCTGCTTTATTATTATTATTTTATCATTGGCTTGACTTTTATCTAAAGAAATTCCGTTGAAATGTCTGCACCTCCATTCACCAACTAACCAATTCAATTTTCAGTGAAGACCCCTAAGATTGAGCTCAAGTAGATCGGAGCCTACTAGAATAAGAACAACAACAAGACTAAGAAACATCAATAACTAAACACATTAAGAAACTTTAACAACAACAACAACAACGAAATGATGAATTTTGGCAACACTTTTACCAAGGATGAATGGAATAGATTCGAATGAATGGAACAAAACAAAACAAAACAAAAATGAAATGAATGGAAAGAGAAGAAAACTCTTCTTGAAAAGTTTTTTGTTCTGTCTTCTTCCTTTTTTTCGACCATTTATCACCATTAAACAACAACAAAAGAGTTGAATATATAAAATAAAAAAAAACCTGAATGAATAAATCTTTTTATGCCAGTTTTTCCATTGATTCTCACACACACAATCAATGTGAGAAACTTTCTAAAGAAAGCAATATAGGTGGTTCTAGTATCCTGTAAGCGAAAATTTTTTTTCTAGCTGTTGATGATTGAGACCGAGACCCTAGGATACACAACCGTAAAAAAAACTTTTTATTAGAAAATTATGGTGCTAGGTTTTTTTTTTTTTTACTTCTGCTAGATCTTGTGTTTTAGACAATGATTTTGATTCAGAAAATTTTTCTCTACAGCTTGAAAAAGTGAAACTGAACAGAAATCAATCAAAATAATGATATTTTCCCATTTACCCGTAAACAACTAGAAGGAAGAAAGAGAAAAGCAAGCTTACCAATCAAAAATATCGGGTAGATGAATGCGACAAAATATCCGGCATTGATTGATGCCTCGCATATTAGCTTGTTATCTTCGCGTGTCGGGTGGTAATGAATCACTCTTGGTGGAGAAATGGCCAGCCAAGTGACAATGATGAAACATTGAACCAAAACCAAGGCACCACAAATTATGAGCTGAGATTTTGGTGAGATGAATGACACTCGACGAGCCGATCGTTTTCCCGCTTTAAATATTCTAGATATTCGATTGGTTTTGGTCAACAAGGAACTGTATACCACCGAGAAACAGATCCCGATTCCCGCTTTTTGAGCACCACAAATCAATGTGTTTGGTTTTTGAACCAATACCAGAGTCATGCTGTAACACATCAATATACCGATTAGTAGAACGTAGCAAAGCTCTCGGCCCGATGCTCGCACTACGGGAGTGTCGTTGTATTTGAAAAAGATCAACATCACCCATACGGTGAAGAATATCCCGATCCAAGCAAATAATAGAGCACTGATCGACCAAGAGCTATCTGGTCGCATGTAGTCCTCTATAAAGAAAGAAAAAAATGATCGTTTCAATAATACATGTGAGGAGAATTAATCTAAATTAAAAGTTTTTTTTTTGTCTCTCTTTTGCCATACCGGGAATGGCGATGCACTCTGTTTGTCCACTATTAGGCAAAAATCCCAATGGACAATCGATGCATTGAGTATCGGAGAGAAGCACTTGGTATTTAGTACAATTGATGCAATGGAAACAACATTTTTCGCCTTCCAAATATGATTTCGCTTGTCCCTTCTCGCATGGTTGGCTGCAAACCGAAATGGGAACCTCCGGCTCCGTCAAACGGAATCGAACCTGACTCAAATCTAAATTAAGATTTCCATCGACATATTCGCCAACTTGAATCCAATCAAAGATGCCAGTTTCGATTTGTTTATAATGGATGATTCGATATCGTGCCGGCCCATCACCATTCTCGGCAAAATGAAATTCATGCCCATCCAAACCTAAAAAAAAAGAAAGAAGAATCCAAAAGAATCTCAGTCATAAAAAACTTTGAATATTTAGATTATTTTCAAAAATTATCAAAAAAACAATGATTCAATCAAGAATCCTGAGATAATGATGGTGTTCTTGGAATAATAAATTTGGATCTCTGATAACTAGGGCAAACATTGAAAAAAAACAAAATAATTCTAAAAACCAGTAGAGATTTCTGTTCCAAAATATTTCCCAAAAAAATAAAAGCAACCACAGCAGAGGCAGCAGCAACAGAAAAAGTCCCTGGTATCTGATATCACAGAGAAAATTTTTTCGCAAAAATAAAACCACAATTCAAATAAAACGTGACTAAAGTTTTATGGTAGAGAATAATTTTTCTAAGCTTCTGGCACTTTTGCGAGAAGTGTGTGCTGTGGAAACAAAACAAAAAAAAATGAATTTAACACTTAAAAAAAATAGAAATTAACACACAGAATCCTGGAACCATTGAACAAGAAAAAAAACTCTTGTGGCGCCTTGTGGCTCCCCAGGTTTTTCCATCATCATTATCAAGACCAAGAGAGAAAAAAAATCCAATAAATAATCAAATTGTTTTGGAAAACAGAAAAAAAATGTTCTTTTGGTCAAGTTGGTCGGTTCAAAAATCTTCTATGGAACACACACACACACACGGGATAACATGCGCGTTCCATGAAAAAACCCAGAGACCCGAAAAACGGGTAGAAAGTTCTTTAGATCTTAAGCCCGGGCCCGGTTTCTACCTAAAAAAAAAAAAGTGAAAAAAAATTTGATAAAAATTTTCCTTCCATCTAGAACCGATCAAAATTTGATCAAACTTTTTTCTTCACTCTGGCCTGCTGGAACCAGGGAAACTTTTTCTAAAACTTTACAAAAATTTAATTTTTCTCAAATTTCTTGTTCTCTCCTTTAGCCACATCAATAGTTAAAATGTTGAAGGTTCCCAAATATATTATCGGATAATTGATGAGTTGAATTTCCCATTATTCATATCTCGAATTAGTATTAAAAAAAAATTGAAATGAAACAAAATTCTTCGAGAAAAAGCTCGAAAAACAGAGTTTTGGGCCAGCAGAAGAGTCAAAAAAAAAAAGATTCAACTTTTGTTCATCAAGCACATCAAATCAATCAGAAAAAAAACGAAAAAAGTTTTTTTTTTAATGTTCCAATAACCGATTCCACCAGACGGGAAGAGAACGGGAAAATTCTTCTCTTCACCAATATAGATCATTCGGTTTTTTCACACAGAGTTTGCAAAACTATTTTAAAACGCGGAAAATATTCTTCCAAATCAATTTTGAACATTTTTCTTGAAAAAAAAGAATTCAGGATCTTTCGTTTGAGAAGACTAAAACAGAAATTATTCTCGAATGCCGAATGAAAAAATCGAATTTTTTTTTCTCTAGTTTTCTGTTTATTGGATTTGTTGTTAAGTGTTTGTGAAAACATCACGCTCCTTTAGCCCATCATACAACAGGTATATGATTGTTTGATTGAGCAATCATCGAGGTGTTGTTTCAATCATTGTGTTGTCATCTAGAAAAATCACCATGTTCAACAAGATAAACCTCAAAGTTTTTCTCAATGGAAAAAAAAAAAAACAATGAGAAAACCTCGAAAAAAAAAGTATTTTTGAAAAACATTTCGAAATATTGAAGCGCTTTTTCCGATAGAACACACCTGAGCTTTTCCAGCAAAAACTTTTAATTAATAATAAGCAGACGGCGAGAGGAAAAAAAACCAATAAACCAGGAAAATTTAAAATTTAAATTTCTTTAAAGAATTAAATTTTTTTTTTTTTAATAAAAAAAATGAGACTGATAATATTAATAATAAGGAATCCCTTTAGGGCGTTTTTTTTTCTCTCTTTCCATATTTTCCTTATGATGAATGGGAACTAATTTCTTTTTATTTTATAAGAAAAAATTTGACAATAAATTATCGAATTTTAACCGATGTTTTTTTAGAATTATCAATTTTTTAACCAAAGAAATTGAAATTTTTCTGAGAAAGTTTTTTTCAAACGGAAAAAAATTACAGGGTTTATCTATGGTGGAAATTTAATTTAATTTCTTCTTGGAAATAAAATTATTCAATTAAATTTTTTTTTTTTTGTTTTTTAAAGCATAAAAAAAAAAATTTCCAAGCATTTTAATGTTTTTTTTTTCTTTTGAAAAATTTATTCTTCAAAATTTATTTCTAAAATGGAATAAGATTGGATTTGATGTTGGATTCAAGATTGTGTTATTCTAATATTAGTAGTAGTAGTGGAAACTATGGAAATAATGGATTCTTCTCGGATTCTTAGGTTGAATGATGATTCAGGGCGAAGAAAGGAATAATAAAAAAAAAACCCAAATAAATAAATGGAAAAAAAATTTATTATTATTAAATTATGCAAATCGAAACGATCGATTATTTTTTGAGCAAAAAATAATTGAAAAATTGATTGAATTTTTCCTGGTTGTTTTAGAAATTTTTCTAGAATTACTGTTCCAATTGGAATAGCAACAAGAATGGCAGCCCAATAATAACAATAACCAGTCAAAAATATTTTAAAAAAAATACCTTTAAATTGAACGGTTTTCAAATGTTGCAACAATTGTGAGCCATCGGCGTTCAACATTCGCGAACAAACACCACGAACATTTCCGCAAAGCTCTTGATGTATGGAGCGGATCGAATAGGCAAACGATAAGACAGCATCGCTAACAAATTGCAATTGTTTTTCGACTTCGTATCCGTTTTCCGGGCTCATACGCTCTTTGCCCGAACAATTTCTGAGGGATGGAAAAAAGATTGAAAAAAAAGAACATAAATAAATAATACCGCAAAACAATGAAAAAAAAAAGAAAACAAGAAAACCGTTTTCATTGTTTTATTCGATTTGTTGTTGAGGTTATACCGTTTAAAATGTAAATTATAGGGTGTCGGATCGCTTCCGGACCATCGACATTCGAAATATTGTTCCCATATTCAATGAACCATGGATTTCTAGTATTGTTTTGTGGTGTTAAATTTAGAAAGTAATCATCAAAACCCGGCACCGGATTTGCCATCGGTTGTACCGAGATCGTTCCCTCCACTTGATGTTCATTCCCGATGAATACTAATGACCTGGCACTCCAACCATCGCTACCAATCCAATAAAACTGTCCGGTAGCGTTTTGTCGTTTGACAGCACGCATCAACAATGCCACCTCTTGATCCGAACCAAACACCACGACCCCTAAAAACAATTTTTAGAATAGTATAATGAAACAAATTATTTAATTTAAAATAAAATAATAAATAAAAATATTTATAAAAAAAAAAATCAAGAAATTTAGTTTTTCATTTGGTGTTTGTTTATCATTATCAACGTTATTCATTCATTTGGTGTTTTTGGATTTCATTCTGTGTCATAATGTTTGCTCAAAAAGTTTTCTCCAATAACACAAAAAAAACACTGGGACCTGAACCTGAATTGAGTAAAGATAATGATGCAAAACAAGAAAAAGAGCAAAAGAAATGCACCAGAAAATAAAACAAATTAAATTTAACAGAATCCATGTTTGACTGAAACTTTGCTCTGGGTTTCTTCTGTTGGTTTTAGTGTCAAATTATAAATATAAAAAAAAAACTCAGAGCCAAGAAACCAAAAATAATAGATGAATTTTTTCCTTTCCTAAACAAAAGATTTTCTGTCAAAAAAAAAAAGTTTTCTAGCCAACCAAACCAACAAGATAACTTTGGTTTGGAGAAAAAAAAACCAACCGGGGACTATGCATCCACACACACTGGATGGATGAATAGTTTTATTTATTTTATTCATTCAACTTTTTCTTCCATATTCATTCGGTTAATTCATTAATTGAATATCATTAATTAACTAATTAAACTAGTTTTTCCCATTGTTTTAATTCAATTATTATTGTCTTTTTTTTCTATTTAATTTGAATTATGATTATGATTATGAGAGAGAGAGAGAGAGAGAGTTAGAGAAGAATAAAGACACCTCTTCACTTTTCTTTTTTTTTTTTTTTTTTGGAAAAACAGTTTCACCTTTGAGAAATATTTTTATTAAACATTTAAATAATTAATCAGATAGATAATTTATTTTTCTTCCATTCGTTTTTTCGAGAGAGAGAGAGAAAAGGCAAAACCATTGATTCGTAAAAACTCTGTTTGTTTCATCATTCAATAAATATGGTGTTGTTGACAATGGACAATGATGAAAACAAAAAACAATGCACAAAAATAGGGAATACTTTTGTTCAATCATTGAGATAGAAAAACAGAAAGTTTTATTATAATTATTATTAAAAAAAACAAACATCTCATCCATGTTGTTATCAATGATTTTGTTTGTGTTTCTCCATAAAATGTTTGACATTTGAAATTGCTTTCATTTCATATCTCGCCTTGATATATTTTTTTTTCTATCAATATAACTTGATAACACTTGTTTCTCGGAGGAAAAATTGTTTCAGATTCATAAAATTGTTTTTTTTCAAGCAAAAACAAGTTATGACAATAAATAACCAGAATTATAATTGCACAAATCTAATGAAACTAGATGAAAATTTTGTGAATTCTTGTGAAAACAAGAAAACAAGAATTTTATTAAAATGATTTGGAGATTTTTTCTGCTTGTAAACTTTACAAGAAATCTATCAAAGAAATTAAAAAAAAAAATTATTCCACAAACAGAATCACCATCAAATCAAACTATAATCAATAAAACAATTGAAGAAACTGGCTGGTTTGTTGGTTGGTTGTTCAAAACAATTGGTGGTGGTGTTCTAGTTGTTCAAAAAATTTCCAGCAACAACAAATTGAAAGAAAATTGAACAAGGATTTATTATTTTTTTTTTACCAATAAAGAAATCTTATCATTTCGATTCTAACAATTCACAAACATTAGCAATGAGAAATGATGGAAAAAAAAAATTATGAAGATATTCAAGCATTCAAACATCGTTTCTTGTGATGATAACAATGAATCGGTATGGAATCGTTTAAGAGTTTTTTCAACTGAACAACTTGTTCTCTCCACACTCTAATGCATTTTTCTTTTGGAAAATTGTGAGAATTCTGTTTTTTTTTTCCTGGCTTGTATGCTAGTCGTTGTTCAGTGTTGTAGTTTTGAAAACTTTACAAATGAATAGAAAAGAAATCGATTTTGAAATTATTCCAGTTGTGGTTTGTGTGTGTGTGTTTTTTTTTTCCATTAGAATGTTAGAGTTTTCATGTTGATGACAACAAAATCCGAGAATGGTCGATGGAGTTGTGCTTGGTGCTTTTTTTTTTTAATAGAGTTAAACTTATCTTTTTATTCTCTCTCTTCTTGTTTCATGGTTTGTTTCCCGAGAAACACCAAACCAAAAAAAAAATTTTATCAGAATTTTTGAAAATTTAAATTTTCAATTTCAGGAATTTATGATATTTGGAATTTTTTTTGTTGTTGTGGCGTTTCTATCGATTATTTTCATTCATCGATAAATTCATTTTTTGTTTAGCTTAAAAAAAAAATCATTAGCTTTGAGAATTTATCAGTTTTTTTTTTGGTTTGGTTTGGTTTGGTTTGGTTTGGTTTGTTGTTGTTTTAAAATTCTTTATTTATTATCATTATTACCAATCTGATAATTACTTTCGAGTGTGGTTTCAGTTTCAGTTTCGATTTATATTTGAAACAACAACGAAAAAATTGGCTAGAAATTAATTCTTTCTTCACGGTTAATTAGTTTTCTGTTTGAAACAGATTATACTCGGCTTGTTTGTTTCCACTGTTTCCAAGGTTTCCCATTTAAAAAATGAAAAATTAAAGGCTAATTTAATAAATTTCTATGAAAAAAATTTCTTTCTTCTCTTGATGGAAACAAACAAGTCTCTGTTTTTGACTTGAATCAATGAGGCTGTCGTTTTTTTTTGTAGAAGAATTTAAAATTTCAAAAATTTTATTTAAAATTCTTGTTCTATTTGAATCGATTAAGAAAAATTCAATATGAAGAATTGTTCGATTTTTTAAACACAAAATAAAAAACAATCAGATTGAAACTCCCTGTTCATCGTGATTCAATCGAAGGAGAATGAGGTGGAACTCGAATGAAATTTCAAATCAAATCACGCCCATCAAACAAATAGAGAAAGAGAGAGCTTTTGAAAAATTTTATCTAAGCTTTGACATTTCTCGACATCGATTCCATCAAAATCGTTTTTTTTTTTAAGCGATTTTGTTTTAGTCATTGCTTCATTTGTTGGCTTATTTGTTCTCTCTATTGATAAGATTTTCCAATAGAAACGCAAAAAATCGATTTTTAAGTTTCTCTTCACAAATACTGAGGGTTTTTTTTTTTTTTGATTCGCGTTCATTTTTCATCATTAGAAATCGCTTTGCTATTGATTTTAGTTTTCTGACATGATGACGATTCAATTACGAAAAACTTTCAAAAAAATCTTTTTGTCTTAAAAATTATTTTTTTGAAACGAATGAAATCCTAGACATATTAATATTGATGTTTTTTTTATATCAAATTTTTGAATCGGTAGACGGTGAATTTTTTGTTAAACTCTAATTCTGTTTATCTTGAGCCTTCATTTGTCTTGATCTTAAATAGCTGATTCAATTTTGAATCGAATAGAAAATGAAGAAACTTTCCTAAAAACTTTTTTTTCATCTGTGATTAAAATTAACGAATTTTTCTTCTTTTTTTTTCAGTTGAGAATTCAGCTGATTAAACACTTTCTTCAGACTTCATTAAAGCAAATAAGAAGAAAAAAAAAACTGTTTGACAGGTTTTCTCTATCTCCAAATGTCATCAACAATCAGCAAACGAATTTGAAAGATTTTTTTTTTAAACCAAAAAATTTGGAAAAAATACTGAAAAGTTTTTCCCTAGAAAATAATAGGATTCGACTGGTGATTTGGTTTTACAATGAATTGATGAGGGAAAAGAAACAAAAAATTTAGTTACCTAACTAGCAGAAATTAACCTCCATTTCATTAAGAATTCCACTTCATTGGAATTAGTCTGAAAATTTCTAAACAGAATTTCTATCAAAGTGAAATAGTTTCCCATTTTTTTTCAACCAATATATTCTCTTCGAAGAATTTAACAAACGTTTGATTTTGAAAATTTTCAAATCCTTTCATCACTACTAGCTGAAATGTAACCAATGAGTTTTTTTTTGTTGTTGTTAAATTCTTTAGAAAACAGGTAATTCAAGGATTAAGAGAAGAGGAAAAAGTTTAATTTATTTTGAATCAACTCAGTTGGAACAGTGTGGACAAGCTGGACCAAGCTGCTGATAAACAGTTCACAAAAAAAAAAAAATTTTCACTTTTTGCACTGAAAAGATTCACGTTTTATTTTTTTTCTCCTAGAATAAACAAATTGTCCATTCTTTGGACCGATACAATCAACCCAATTTGATTTGATTGGCTTTTAAATTAGTTTTTTTTTTTTTTTTTTTTGGTAGAGAAAGTAACAACACAAACTTTCGAAAAAAAGCTTTCGTTCACTGGAAGAGTTAATCTTTTTGACAAGAAAACAAAGAAGAATCACACAAAGATTAAACACACAGTGTCTACAGCAAACAACAACAAAGCTTTAATTAGCAAAATTTAGTTGTCTAAATATTTATTCGGTTCCAGTTGATTGATTTTAATTTCGTGTTTTTTTTCTAGAATTATTTCAGTCAAACTGAAATTCATTCGAAATTCATTCGAAATATTTTTTTTTTTTAATGAAGATTTTACATTCTGAGAAAACAGAAAAAATTGTTTTTCCATTGTTTTTCCATTGTTTTTCAAAAATTTTTTCCTTCAAATAAATCAGTAAATACTTATAATAAAAAAATTTAAAACTAGTTTTTCCAGGTGACTAATTTCTTCTTGAACCTGAAATTTTTTCTCAGAAAAAAAAAATTTAATTAATTTTTATTCTCTATCTACAGATCAAATGATTTAATTTAATTTTTCTTTCTAAAAGTTTTTTTAAAAACAAGAGAAAAAAAAAGCAATGGAATCTTGATTAAGAGAATATTCAATGTATTTTTTGCCATTCAAACAGAATTAAAACAACTCGGAGCCATTTCGAGATAGCTTTTCAATTATTTCGTTCGTTTTTTTTTTTTCCTATTCAAGGTAACACAATGGAATGATGGAAGGAAGGAGAAGAAAAAAAAAACCCCTGAGCTTGCTTAAATCACCTAAAATTTTCCCATCCACCATCACCAACAACAACAATAATGATAAAACGGTTTGATTGATTGAATTTTTTTTAGAATAGCCGGGGCAAAAATATAGTTGAATCACACATTCTCCTATTCTGCTAGGCAAATAATATTTTCGATCAAACTTTTCTCTTTACACTCTCTGTCTTATCGGCTGGCTCATTGTTTTGGGAGGTTTTTTTGTTTCTGTCCCATAGACTTTGTTCTCCTGTGTTTGATTCTTGATATTTCAATTTTTTTTTTCACAAGAAATCGTTTAGGTTGATTGCGTTTTTTTCTTCTGGTTAGTTCTTTCACAAGAAAAAAAATATATGCTCTGAAAAAATGGTCAAACAAGATGTTTTTTGTTGTTGTTGTTTGTACTGCCCTGTTAGATGTTTAATCATGATTATCTCATCTCTTGGTGTTCATTTGTTTGTTTGCTTGTGTGTTGGTTGGTTGGTTGGTTGGTTGGTTAGTTGATTGGTGTATACTGTTGTTCTCCACTCGTTCCATAGCAAACAAACACAAGCTACAAAATCTATGAGAGAAAGAGAATACATCAAGTTTTCGGTCATTTCATCTGGCAACAAATTGATATGCAATTTTTATTGGTATTTATTTATTTAGAGATATCGAAACAAAAATATACCGAATAACAATAATAACCGTTACTCTGTCGCAATGATTAGATTGTTTTAAATGGAAATTCTCTCGGTTTTTTTTTTTCTTATTTAAGCAGAGAATAGAAAAGAAATTCTTCTTTGACCAAATGAGCTTTAGTAAAAATTGATTCGGTTTGATTGATATTTTCAATAGTTCCGATAGTTTCTTTGAATTTTTTCAATTGCAGAAAACATTATTCAATTCTTTGCCTTTCTCAAATATTGTATTTTTAAAATTTTTTCTAAAAAATACTTTCAGGTAGAAACAATTCAGTTATTGGTTTTGAATAGAGTTGTTTCACTCATAAATTTCCATTTGTTTAGTCATCAAATTATTCCATGATTTATTCATTTAGAAAAACCGTATATTATTCAAAAGACAGGTGAGTTTTCAACAGCCAAAAAAAAAATATTGAATAATCAAGTTTTTCAATCTAGATTTTATTTTTTTCCCCATTGAATTGGCTTGTTAGAATGACAAACGAAAAAAAAAAAAAATGAAATTCTGATTGAAAAATATTCAATGAATATTTTTTTAGAAATTATTTATTTAAAAATTATTTAAAAAATTTTTCCAATTCAATGATAAAAAAAATTTTCGGAAAAAAAAGAGAAAAAAACTGAATCAGTTCCATCAGTGGCAGCAAAGTATTACTAGAAAAAAAAACTAAATTTAATTTATTTAACTAGAAAAAAAAAAATTTGAAAATTGATTGAAAATAAACCGTTTTTCATTTTATCTCTTTTCTTTGTCTTGAATTTCAGTAGAAATTTTTTTTTTTCTACAAAATCTTGATTGTAAAATTCCTAAGAAAATGAATTTTTCAATCAAGATTTTTTGTTTTTTTTTCTTGAAAAACTTGAAAAATTTCAATTCAATTTAATAATAATAAAAAAGTATTTTTTTTTTTTTTTTTTGAACAACAGAAATTGTTTTAAAATTCTGAACTGATGATGGCAAAATGTTTTTTTCTCCTGTTGTTTAAGCTGGTCCGAGGACGGTTGTTTATGATGTTTGTCACGTCGAATGTATTGTTTTCATGCAGCATTGAAAATATCCGAATATTGAGCCGAAAAAAAAACTTAATAATTCAAAGCCACTACCCTAGGATTGTATTATTGTTTTTTTTTCGGCTCTTGGGTTTTGTTTTTCTATCATATCATCATTTCTCTCTCTCTCTCTCTCTCTCTCTCTCTCTCTCTCTCTCTCTCTCTCTCTCTCTCTCTCTCTCTCTCTCTCTCTCTCTCTCTCTCTCTCTCTCTCTCTCTCTCTCTCTCTCTCTCTCTCTCTCTCTCTCTCTCTCTCTTTTCTAAATTTTTTATAATTTTTCCGTTGGTTTCAAGTTTTCTTTGAAGAAACTTGATTTATTTTTTTAAAATTTTATTTCAATAATATCGGAAAGCAATTTGAGAATCTTTGGTTTTTTTGGCTCTCCATGAAAGCAAAAAAAAAAACCCAAAGAAAATTAAACATAAAGTCCATTTAATTTATCAGAAAATTTTTCAGCCTATTCTCGCATCTCTGTTATTCAGTGTTTTTATTCATTTTTTCCATTGTATCTTTTAGGTTTCGGCAAAAGCAATCAATAAAAATGTGTGTTCTTTCAATGTTTCTTTTTTTTTTGCCAATTAGCCTTGTGTTCATCGATCATAGCAAATTCTTGAAAAAAAAAAAATTGATTGAGCTGTTTCGGACATTTCTTCTGTTATCATCTCTCCATACTAACACCAACACCCTAGAATTGGACCCAATGAATCGGGGAAGAAGAGTGTTCGATATTCTCTCCCATCACCATCAATGGTTGGTCCTAGCGAATCACCCGGAAAAATTTGACAATGTAATCTGGACTTATATTGGCCATATTTTTTTTGTTGTTGTTGTTGTCAAAGTTGTTCTGATTGTTGTTAGCAATGGAAAACAATCAAGAAAGTTAAACTCAAGATTTTCTATATTTTTTTCTTTCTAAAGCTTGAATTTGTCTAGCAGAGAGAAAAACAAAAAAAGATCCAAACAAATTAAATTTTTTTTTCTTTCTGTTTCAGATATTCAAACTTGAAATTTTTATCGATTTTTACTTTAAGAAAGTTCTTATAGTCATGGGACCGAGTCATTTCGAGCAAACAGAAAATCAATTTCTATGCTTTTGGATCAAGTTTCATTGGACAACAACAAGAAAGGCCTAGAATAAAAATCTCGAAAAAAAACTTGTTTTGGTGTTTGCTTAAAAAATAATTTTTTTTTTTTTTTTTTTTGGTTTATTTTGAGAAAACAAATGAACAAACCTTTGGAGTTGGGTTTGGTGGCCAATTTCCGAACAATATGATCGTAGGAGCTGTCGGCCGCAATGCCAGAATCTTTTGTTAATCGTTCTTTGATGGCGATGCAGATATCGTTTTGCTCTAGCAACTCTTCCAAATCGTTGAAAGCCTGTTGTTGTTGTTTTTTTTTTCAAATTTAAATTAAAGAATAATAAATTTTTTAAATTTAATATTTTTCTACAAACGTGTTAATGTGTTTAGTTTCAACTGTAATATGCTAGAAAAAGGGTATTATTTACGCGTGAAAAATTCATGAATTTAATTTCATTTTTGATGTTTCAATTTTGTGTGTGATCATTACCACCACCATATTTATATTAAAGTAATTAGAAAAACTACAATTATAAAAAGACCGAAATTCAAACGATTTGAAACAATGTTGTTTTATAAAACTTTTAATTTTATCTTTGTAATTAATTTTTAGCTAAAATAGATTTTTTTTTTTTTGAGAGTTTTAAATTTATAAGAAGAGAAACATTCTAAATGTCCTGAGCTTGTTCTAATTTTTGTGAATTTCCAATCAAAATAAAGCTTTTTTACTGATTCATTCTCATTGAAAACATTCACTTTGAGAGTTTGAAATTTGAATTTAAAATAAAATGTTTATCAACTGATAATGAAGTTATTTATGATGAAAAAAAATCAACTTTCTATTTCAAAATTTGAATTAAAGAAAAAAAAAACTTTTGAAAACATTGATTAAAATAATTTTGACATTGTTTCTGTTTAACGAACGATAAAAAATTGTGCTTTGTAAAGTTTTTAAAAAAAAAATTATACTATTCAATGCTTGATTTTCAGTTTTAAAATTCATTGTTAACGAAATCGCTTCGATTATTTTATGAAGAAATCTTTCAAATTGATCAAGGAAAAAAAACTTAATGAAGCTATTAATAATAAATTTTCTGTGTTTTAATTAATTTTCTGTTGTCAACTACGAGCCCGGCTCTCTGATCATTCATTCGGGTCATTTTTGGTCATCGTAATAATATGGAAAATAGTGAGAGAGAGAGAGAGAGAGAGTAAGAGAGGAAAAGTTTCCCAAAACACAGGCTGCATTAGAAAATTGAAATTTCATTCGGAAATGGCCCTGGACTAACCAAAAAAAAAAAAAACAAAACTGTTTTATTTTCGACAGATAGATAAACTTTTGAAACTTTCTTCCTCTCCATAACAGTTCGGCAGTTGTGTAGTGTAATTAATGGAAAGCAAAAAACCTTTTCAAAGTCTTCAGTGTGTCAATCAGGATTTTGTTTTCAGTTCAATATCAGATAACAACTTTCTCTAACCCTTTTGTCCCTAATAACAAAACCAAAACAAAGTTATCATTATTCAAATGAAATCAGTTTTAATTAAAAATGGATTCAATGGTTTTTATGACAACTAAACAAACAGAAACTACATACTGATACCAAATGTCAAGTGTTCTTTGAAAATTTCTTTCAAAAAAAAAAAAAAACTATTGCATGTCCATAAACTCAATGAGAAAATTTCAAATTTGAAACTCCATTTTTTTAGAATTTATAAGAAAACATTCCAAGTTATTTCTTTAAAAAAGAAAACAATTGATTGTTGGCGGTGCGTAATTTAGTGAGAACGCCTTGAAATAAAATTTTTTTTTTATATAGAAACTTTAATAGATTCTTCTTATTAACTCAAATGGATTGTTTTTACATTATAACAATAAATCACAAATAGCTCTCTCAATTAATTGGAAAGTATGAGAAAAACTAATAAAAAACAATAATAGTTTAAATGTATTTTAATGGAATAGAAAAAAACGGCCTCTACTTAATCTAATGATTTTGATATGTGTTTTCATGTTAGGCGTGTTCCGTGTATTTTTTTACAGGCCAATCTACTTAATAAAAACTGTACGAACTGATTGTAAAATCAAATTTTTGTTTTTTTTTTTTTCTCAGAAATAAACTGTGTAAATACAACATTACGCTTTTTTTAAAGGTAATCATATCCCATACAATATGAGGAGAAAAAACATTTCCAATGAATTTCATTTTTTGAACTGGAGAAACTAACTGAACTAGTGCATGTATTTGTGGTGTTTTGAAATGGTGTGGAAAAGATTGATAATCTCTCTGAAAGAATCAAAGTTCTCTGCTTGCTAACTTGATTGATCTTTTCTAGAGTTTTTTTCCTCTTAAAACTAGCTTTTTTTTTGCAGAAACAAATCAAACATTTTAATCAGAGAAAAAAACTCATTCTTTTGATTAAAAGTTTTTGAATCTCATTTCTACCAATATAAAAAAAAAGCTTTACAGCAAAATTTTTTTCAGTTCCAGTTTTCAACTGAAAAAGGCCTTGGGTTGTTGTTTCTTCATATTTCTCTGAAACTGAGCAAACTCTCAAAACTAAAAAAAAAAATAAATAAATAAAATTAATTACTGTTGAAGGGAAACTGAATAATAAGAAACTAAAACCGCATTGGCTTTCAGTTAATATTTGTTTAAATAATTAGTTTATCATCATCATTATTCGCATCATTCATTTTATTTTAGTTTTTTTTTCTGGTATCTAAAATAATAGTCTAATAGATTAGCTGATTATTATTCATTACAAAAAAATAAAGAAGAAAAACTCTGACAAACAAACAAACACTGGAAATTTTCTCTTGTAATGATAAAAATTAATGTGGCCAAAGGAGAAATCTCTTTTTCCTTTCACCTAGTTTTGAATCTCACTCAAAAAAAAAGAATGGAAAAATTGTGAAAACAAATTATTTTCAATTTTCTAGAAAAAAATTCTTTTCTAGCAGAAAAAAAAATAAAACTTTTAATTTATTCTAGTTTTGAATTAATTTTGCTTGTTCTCCTGTTTTCTCTTCCCAAAAGATTTATCTCTTTAAAACCCAATTTCAATTTCTCACAAAAACGACAACCTGAAGCCACAGACTAGTCAAATTGTGTTCCCATAGATCAAAGCAAAGAAAAACTTTGAAATGAAAAAGAGTTTCAAGAGAGAGAGAGCGAGAAAGCGGAAAATAAAGAAAGGATAAAGGAAAATAGAGAATTAATCGAGTTTAGAATGGTAAGAAAACAATGGGTATTTTAATTAAAATACCAATCTTTAACCACAAAGAAAGTGGTTGAAGATGAGAAGAATTTTTCATGTTATAAAGAACATTTTTTTTTTTTAATTTCTTACTTACAACACCAAGCTAACACAGAAAAGATGATTTAATTTTAAAAGAGGAAAAAAAAAATTCTTTAATAAACTGCAACAACCGCAACAATAGTTTCACCTATTTATTCATTAACTGAATGGAATTTTGATGAAGAAGTTCATCAGAATATTCTTGAACAAAAAAAATCCAAAAACTGACAAAAGAGAGGAAAAACAATAATTTTTTTGTTCAAACACACACAAATTCTATGAGGAAACATGACTTTTTTCTCCATGTTATGAATGGTGTTTTTTTTTTCTTCTTCGAAATGTTCTCTTTGAATGATTAATTTCGAAAACATTGATGGAATCTTTGTTCTTTCTGATAGCAAGAAGAAAATCTCTTGTTGTGTTCAAAACAATGGGAAAACATACCCGAATTCCGTAGATCGATTCCTCGTAGATGATGGATACGTAGGACCATCCAAGCTGTTTGACAATTTCCACTATCACCATGGCTTGACTTTTATCACTCGGTACCGTACGTAAAAAGTATTCGAATCGTTGTTTATTGCTTCATTCAAAAAAAAAATTGAGAAAAAGTTAAAAAATTGATTAAAATTTTGAAGAAAAAAAAAACAAAACAAAAAGTACCTGAGAGTTGAGCTGGTAGAGAAGAAACTCACCTGGTTGAAAAAAAAAAAAAAACAAACAAAATATTTCAATAAAATTCAAGGAAAATTTTTTTTGAACAACAACATTACAACTTACTTGAGGAATACGAAACAAACGAAGAAGATTGGCAACCTGAATCGAGGTGGCACTCGATGCAGCTCCCAAAACACCCCAAATTCTTTTCGCTGCTCGATGAGAACTGCCATCCGAACAGCTGTAGCCTTCATCAAGATTTGTTATGGAACCTTTTTTTTTTTGAATTGAAAATATTTTTAAATTTTTGTTTCTTTGAAAGAAAAGAAAAAAAAATGATAATAATTCATGAAAGTGCTTTTATTATGGAAACTAGAAAATTTTTCCCATTCAATCATGAAAAGAAATCAGTTCAAGTTTTTCTCTACTCGTAAATCAAAGAGAGGAAAAAAAATTTGAATTTGGATGTTTGATCTCAATTTTTTTTTTCCAAGGTCCTATTGGTTCTACTGAAAATGATCAAGAAATTTTCTTATTTTTTTTATTTCGAGTTGCCTGAGCATGATTCAAAGTAAAAAATGGGGACATTCAAAAGTCTTAAGAAGTTTTCTGCTTAAAGTTTTTTTCTGCTTCAACAGAAATGAATGAATTGAATTGTTGTTAAAAAAAAAGGTAAATTTTCCTTTGTAGATTGATTTGTTCTCCACTTATTCTTAAGATTCTTTTTTTTCTCTTTTCTAAAAATTTTCTTGGAAAAAAACTCTCGAATCGTCGAATTTGGAAGTTTCTGATGTTCTGATTTATTTTATCAAGAAAAAAAAAAACCTTCATAACGGTTTTCTCTTTGAATAGAAAGAACCAGAGAAAAATTTCTTGAGAAAAACGATTATGATGTTTTTTTTTTCTGAGTGCCAATCTGTATAGTTTTTCAACCCAAAAAAAAACACTTACAAGACCTTAATTAATTCTGTCAGCGTATATATGTGTGTGTGTGTGTCTTATCTTGTTTTTAAAAAAAAAATTTTATAGATTTTTTAATTCAAAAACAAGAAAAACATAATGTGTAAAAATTTCACAGTTTTTAATTTCAATTTGGCACGAATCTCTTGCATCAGAATCAACCTGTTGATAATGGGTTTTTTTTCGAAATCTTTCCATGAACATCAAAGATTTTTTTTTTTTATTATAAATAATTCAAGTTTTAGCAATTTAAAGATTTTTTTATTCCATTCAAACGAGAGCTTAAATGAATGAAAGCTTAGAATCATTTTTTTTTTCAATAAAATAACCTTAAAATGATGGTGAAGACAGTTTGAGTGTAATAACTTTGGTGTGTGAAGAAAATTCAATTATCATTTTATTTATATTAATCAAGATTATTTTAGATATTACTATTTGATCTTCTTGGTGACAGCATGAACAACGATAAACGAACAAACGAACGGAAAGTGTTTCGGAGATTTCTTAAATAAAAGAAACATTTATTCTTGTATTTTTTTTTTTGGGTTTATTTCTTCTATCTTTAAACCATAAATTGTCTACATGTTAATAATTTAATTTTCTCAAATCATTGAATAGAAAAACTAGAGAGAAGAAAGTT
Source organism: Octodonta nipae (assembly GCA_034190945.1). Taxonomy (NCBI): domain Eukaryota; kingdom Metazoa; phylum Arthropoda; class Insecta; order Coleoptera; family Chrysomelidae; genus Octodonta; species Octodonta nipae. The sequence continues at coordinate 141,416 of JAVLUE010000042.1, read as the reverse complement.
CTTGTTCGTTTTTCCATTTGATTTATTCATTCATTTTTTCATCACCGATTCACAGGGATGAAGTTTTTTTCTATCATATATAGAAAAATCATACCGGTTTTGGGTAAAAGTTGTTTTTTTTTTGCTGCTATTCTTCTCTAAAAGCTCCATTGTTCTGGTAGTTCATTATTTTCATTATATTCTCTTTCCAGTTGACATTTCAACTTTTACTTTCATTTATTTTTTTTCCCATAATGATCTGTTTGACAGCCAGTGAGAAAAGGAGAGAGAGAGAGAGAGTGAGTGAGGCTCATTATTGTTATTATCATTACAAAGAACATTGCGTATCAAACAACAACAGAGGCAATAATAATAAATAATGCGTTTACCCATTTAATTTTCTAATAAAAAAGAATTTTTTTTTCTGAAAATTATTTGCTACGTTTTTTGTTAGCATCAATAACCATTAGAGTTCATATTTTCAATCGATTCGACGTGAATTTTTTTTTTACAGCACAATCTTAAAAAATTTCTTCTTTCTTAAGACAGAAGAAATCTGTTGAGCAGCTCAATTTGTATTCTGAATTACTTGGCAGAAAAAAAAAACTAGAAATTTTATTAAAAACAAAAGTTCAGACATTCAGAGTTTCCATCATCGAAAGAATGAGGCATCAAAATTGTGTAAGAAAACTTGATCCTCTGTTTGGAGCCTGTTCCACCATAAACCAATCGGTTTAACGTGTTTTGTTTCAAGATTTTTCTTGGTGGATAAGCTCAAAGACCAATCAAATATGTTTATGTCATTGTGGGAACAATGGAAACAAAACACACACAAAAACTGACAACAATCTCTGATAGGATTGTAAAGAATTTTCCAATGCAAAATTTCGAACAATCAAGTCTGGTCTATGGTATGGAGTGAAAGAAAGTTTCGGCTGTTTCTCATTTTGAAAAGCATTGTATCGAAATAATAATAATAATAGTTTCTGATAGACGATGAAAAAAAAAAAAATCAAGATAATATTATTATTGCCGTTTTTGGCGTTGTTGGAACCATGATGCTTGCTGTCTGGAACATCACCGGCTCGTGAAATCTTTTTTTCTGTGGTATTTTTTTTCCTTCTCTATCAAGAAATCAATTCCCATTATCATCATCATCATCGTCATCGTAGTAGTCGTCATAGTTGTTCCAACTGCATTAGTATCTATTCGAAAATTCTCATTATTTTATTTTATTTTTTGACTTTTTTCTTCAAGTCAAAGCAGACTAAGAGAAATAAAGTGAGAAACTTTGATTCAACCATTCTCCAAGCTATCAAGAATTTTATTGAATCAAACAAAAGATTTTATTTTTATATAAAAAACTTTGGAACACATTCTGTTTCTCTGATTGAAAGTGAAAAAGGAACAAACCAGAGATAGGAAAAAAAAAGTTTAAATTTATTGAAATTGATGGTTCACACCAGTTCTCAACTTGAAGAAGTTCTAGAAAACTTTTTTACTCAGAAATATTGCATTTAGGAAAAATTGCACGGTGTCTCTTCAAAAATTTTTCCTTGATTTAAAACTGCTAAAACATTGACAAGAACGTAGATCAAGTTCAAGCCTGTTTGTAATTATTTTTAATAGAAAATTTAATTAATAATTTTAAAATTTTCTGAAAAATATTCTTTATTCAGAATTTTTCAACTCAAAATTTATTTCAACTAAAACTTGACATTTAAGCCGAAGAAAAAAAAAAAAGAAATTAAATTATAATAAGTGGTTTTTCTTTGGGGGGGGCTACAAAATCAAAGGTAGAGATTACAACGATGACAATTTACAAGTTTTTAAAATTATTTCAAAAAAATTGAATGGTTAGAAGAGAATAACCGATTCAAAAAAAAAAAAAAAAATTAAATTTTTAAACTTAATTTAATTTAGCTAAAAAGTTTTGGCTCGATTCTCGGGAATTGACTGAAAAAAAAACAAACAAGCTGTCATTCAAAAAGAACAGTTTTTTTCAAGTCAATTATTTATTTTTGACATTTTCAAAACAAAAACAAAACCCACAGTTTGAGTTTTCTAGTTTGATAAAATTTTTAATTTTTTCATATAATATTATTTAATAATTCATCGTTGAAAAGTTTGAACGAAAATTTCAGATATCAATCCTGAATGTGCGTGACATACGTAAATATTTTCTGAAACAAACAAAATTTTGGTCAATGTTTCATTCATCATTTAGTGAAAAATGAATTTTAATTTATTTCAAATTAAATTTTTCAGAATACTCATTATAGCAATGATAAATGAATTAATGATTTAACAGTGCGAAAAAAAGTGAAACTCTCTGTCTCACATTGAGTGGGAAAAAAATCGTTTTTCAAAACAGCAAAGCTCTAATTTATTTTCAGAAAAAAAACTTGTGACTTTGATTTTATTTCCAGAGAAAAACATTGAATTCAGTGAATTCTAAAACTGATTCAAAATTTCTCTAGAAATTATTTAAACAGGTATTTTTGGTTGAGAAAAATATCTGTAAAAAAAAATAAGCTTAAAATCTGAAACTTTTTTATATTTTTCAAATAGAAAAAAAAATTTTTGAATGAAATTTCTTTAAATGCAAATTATTCATGTGATTCGGAGGCTTTGGGTTATTCTAGTGAGCTATCTATCATACAACAACTTTCAAGGAAAATGAAAACGCAAACATTTGATTTAGCTCATAATCGTCTGAGAATTCTTAATAAAAAAAAAATTTTTTTTCAAGTCTCGAATCACAATAGATTCGAATAGCACGAAATTTTTCTGTTTGAAGTTTTTTTTCTTCTATTTCAGAAAAAATACATTCAATTCGGTTATTATTGATTTTGAATGTTGTGTCTTCAGAACAGAAACTGTTTCATTGAAATTTTCTCAAAAACGTTTCATGGAGAGAGACTTGACTGTTTTTGATCTTATCGAGTAAAAAAACTTTCTCTTTCTATAAAAAAAAAAGAACAATAGAGATTGATGGCAGTGTTTTTGAAATGATTGTTCGAAAATTTCCTTGAAATTTCTTTTCTCTTTTTTTCTTTTATCACAAAAATTTTTACTTGTTTTTATTATTTTTTTTTCCAAGAGAAAAAAATTATTCGATTTAACTTGAAATGTTTGAAACAACAGTGGCAAACACTTTATTGTGTTTACATTGTTTTAATGATATTTCTTTGATAAAAAAAAACTAAAAAATGTGTTCGAATTTTTTTTCTACAAATTACAAACTAATTTATCAAAATCAACCATTATTATCATTATTTTCTATTCAATTTGGTGAATGATTGAGCATTATTTTCTTTGATAAGCATCAGGGCAAACGTTTTTTTTTTTTTTGGCTCAAATTTAAATCAAAGAGTAGAGTTTTTTGAAAATAAATTATTTCAATGATTATTTTTTTCTCCAAAATGATCAAGAAATTGTCAACCAATTTTTTTATAACAATTGTAGTTCAATGTATCAGTTTGTTGTTGGTTTTTTTTTTTGTTGAAAGAATCACCAAGAGACTAGAAAAATACAAGCTCTTGTCGTTTATATTTATAGCCTGAAAAACAATTTTCTAGAATCAAGAGCTAGAAGTTTTTTTGATGGCAGAGTTTTTGCTCCCTACACAGTGTGGATAACAGTTTAATATAAACTGTCGATTGATTTTTTTTTTCTCCATCAAATATCTAAAGTTTTATACAAACAGACTGACAAAAAAAAAAAGTATTTGTTTTTTTAAGAAAAAAAATTGGAGAAAAAGAAAACTCGAGTCGAGATGAACCAAAATATCGTTCAAACATCATGCAGATGTATCACATTGATTTGTTTCAGAAGAAGAACCAAACACACAAACCCATTAAAAACAATGTATGTCGTTAAAGTTTTTTATTTTTTTCTTGTTTGATATTTTATCCTATGGGACAATCACTGTTGTTCCATTTGATTCTATCAATTGGAGTCTGTGTTCAAAAAACAAAAAAAAACAGTTTTCGATTGTTAGTGTGGCACAACTATGGAAGACACGTAGACGATGAGGATTTTCGATTTTTTTTAAAACTTTTCCTCTCTCAGAGAATTCTTAACGTACACAAAATTTGTAGAAACAGAAACTGCTAAATACAATGCTTTTAGCACTAAATTAACACACCACTCTCCACAAAGAAAAGATCCCGTGCGTGATGAATTTTTTTCTTCTTCGATCCAAACTTCACCTGAGATAATCCTTGCCTAGATTTCGAATCAAATAATGTTTATAAACAAAAAAATAAAAATAATAACATTATTGTTATCATGTAAAATTAATTAAATTTGATAAATAAATCTAAGATATTTTTATCATATTTTAATGATATCATAAACTGCTAATATTTACTTTCAGAAAAAAAATGATACGATTCATATATCATTGAATACATTGAATAAAAATGTTTCAAAGTGAATGAGCTCACGTTTTTGGCTGTACAAACAAAAAACAAGAGTCTTATATGAAAGAAATTTGAATTTGATGGAGAATAGAATGTAGGGAAAAGCCAGTCAAAAAATATTCATTTTTTTTTCAGTTTACTCAGTTCCTAGAAAAAGCAATAAATTACTGTACAATAGGAAAGGAAAAAAAACACAAGAAATAACAAGGAAAAGAAAACTTCACCAATTCGAATGGATCGTGTTACAAACAAACAAACCCAAAAAGGTTCTCTTGGTAAAAAAAAAAATCAGTTTTTTGTTCGGCTTACGAACAAACAAATCGATGGAATTTCATAAATAAATAAACTTTTGACAAAAAGTTTTAGAAAATTTTTTATTCTTCTCAAAGCTCTTGTAGAACTGGGGTTTTTTTTTTTTATCAGGGCTTTACAAACAAATGATTTATATCAATTTTAGTTTTTTTTCTCCTGGCTAGATTACGATTCTATTAGTTTGGCTTGTGGCAAAGAAAATTTCACAGCTATTATTATTTTATCATGAATCAAACACGAGGTTTCAGTTTTCATTTCCACTGTCGAATTTATTTGTTTATAAAAATTCAATTTTTAAAAAAGGCTGAAGCCAAAAATTGGTGGATTGTCAATTGGTCACAAAAAAAAAAAAACGTTCTCCCATTGTTTGAATGGAATTTCCTAATGAGCTGATTAATGATTGATGAAGATGAAGAAGGAGAAAAAAGTTGAGAAAACAAAAGCGTCACAAAAGCGTTTCGTCAATTCTCCAAAATTGACAAAAAGTGCCAATGAAATGAATCAAAAGATTGGAAACTTGAATGGAAAGAGAGAAAAAAAGTTTTTCTGACAAAGATTATGAGTGGTAGTCGTCGAGATTTTGTCGGAGCTTATTGGTTATCATGAATGAAACAGAACAAACGAGAACAGAAAAAAAAAACAAACAAATCAAATCTTTGTCTAGCTAGAAATGATAGCTGAAAAAATAATGATGTTTTATCAAATGATGTTTTTCCTGGTCTTCAATGTTGAATTTAGGTGAAAGTCTCTCTTCGAAAAAGAACAAATGGTCACTTTTTTTTCTAGATTTTGAATATATATGCCACGTTTGATTATTAAATATAAAAAAAAATAATCAAAACTCTCTGACCAAATGAATTTGATAGCAAAATTTAGTTTTTTTTTTCCTGTTAGGCTTGTAAAGTTTAATTCTATTTTTTCCTTTAAATAATTCATTAAAATCACTATTTTATTATTTTTTTTATGGAAATGAAAACTTTTCAAAAAAAAAAATAATAATAATAATAAACGATGAAACGAATGCAATAATGCGTGAAATAATTAAACAAACAAAATGTTCTCGTTCAAATGAACAACAATAATAAAAATAAACCAGGAGGAAAATAAATGAGCTAAAGAAATAATTAAATTTAATTCAAAAAAATATTTATAAAAAAAAAAAATCCATTTCAACGGTTAGTGAATGGAAAATATTTATCAAGCCAGAAAAACATTCATTTTATTATCATTTTAAGCTAGAGAAAATAAATTTCAAAAGCCTAGTTGTTGGAAGATTTAATGTTTTTTTTCTATCTTATTACATCAATATGTAGAAGAGAAAAAAAATTTTTTTGAAACTTTTTCCATTATTTTTTTGAGCCAACCATCTCAAATGATTAAATTAGAAATTATTTATAAAATCAAATAGAATCTTTTTCTTTGAAAAAACATTAAAAAGCCTTTTTTCATTCTAGTCACAGGTCTGATCTAGGTCTATTAAAATGGCTTTCAAATTAGAAGAAAAAAAAATGATTTTTTTTTTTTTTAAACTCTAGGCTTAATAAGAATTTCAAGAATTTTTATGACAGAAAAAATCTACAACAACAACAAAAAAAAAAATTCTTAAATTTAATTAAAATTGGAATAATCTCGTCAGTAAAAACTGTTCATTGTCATAAATTTTGAATTTGCCTCAAAATTTTTCTTCTCGTTTATCAACGTTGTTTTACTTCGTTCAGAGAAAAAAACTAGAAATTGCCTTTTGGCTTCAAATTAATTTCTTTCTCCATCCAAACCAAATTAAAATATTTTTCAATTTATGAATTGAGCGTCTTCCCAATTCTTCTTTTATCTGGGCTTAGCAAAAAAAAAAAATCAGGATTTTATTAGGAGGATGAAAATTCAAAAAGTTTCTTGGGAGATTAAACACGTAGTGAGAAGAAAAAAAAACGCCAGAAAATAAAGAAATAGGCTCAAAACAATAATCACAGTTCTCCTACCACTGAATTGAAATAATTCTGAGAAAAACAAAAATATTTTGGCTCAACTTTTTTAGTTTAGCAGCCAAAACCATGATCGTTCATCATTTCTTTTATATAAATACTTTCAACGAATTTTTTCTATCAAAAAAATTGCAAAGAAGCTTTGACTAAAATGATCGAAAAAACAAAGCAGAAAAAAAAACACATTGAAAGCTTTGGAGAAGAAGACAATCTAGGACAATTATGTTGTACTCGGTAATTTTTATGTTAATAGTTTTTTTTTCCAAAGAAAATCAGCTTCATCCTTTTCTCTTTTTTTAATACATTGATATCTTTCTTTCTTAGTCTGATGGAAGCGGTGTTTGATTAATTTAAGGCCATAGAAGAGAAAAGAACAGCACTTTTTTTGCATTACTCCACATTATGGATGTTTCTATTGAGATTTTTAGTTTATTGTAAAATGTTTTGCTACTGTTGTTGTTTCTTGTTTGTTGATGTCTCATTTTTTCCACTCATAGCCTCTCTCTGTATCTGTATCTAGTGTTTAGGGTTTTTTTTATTTTTATTATTTCAATATATCAGTTTTTTTAGTTATTGATAATGATGTCTGGATGCTAAATTTCTTGTTGTTCTCTCTGTTGAAGCGAAGAAAATTCAATCAAAAAAAAAAAAACTTAACTAAAAATCTGATAATAAATTGAAAAATAATAACAGTTGGTGAGCATTGAGTGAAACACTTTTCGTTTCACTTTCTTTCCCTGGTTGACTTGGGTTGTTTGGTTGTATCATGTGTGATATATCATATGTGTTTAATCGTTTGTAATGGAAAAAAAACTGTTAGCTCCAATTTGTTGCTGTTGTTCCATAATCATCATCCTCACAAACTCATTTCAAAAACTTTAAATCATTTTTCAAATAATTTAATTTTTCATAAACACGATCGATTCAAGTAAACTAGTACAAGAAAGATTGCCTCAACAAAAAAAAAGTCCGTTCTTTCTTCTGATTACTGAAATTTAAGTGAGAGAAAAAAATCCAATTTATTAACATTAAAGCTTGAAAGGCTAGGTTTCTTTTTTCTCTGGTCTCTTCTGATGGTCTGATTCCATTAGTTTTCCATTTGATTGATCAAAAAAAAAAAAAAAAATGTTAATAAATCTATGAGAAAGACGCTCGAACTAAGAACACCAAAAAATGAATGAATGAAACAAAAGAAACGTGTCTTTCTCAAAACCAACGGCTCAATTTTTTTTCGTTTTGTTTTGTTCAAACTAAAATGAAAAGCATTTTGCTTGTTTTTTTTCTCTAGTTTGTTCGTTTGTTTCCTTTAAGATGTTTCATGATATATGGTTTGAGTTTGGGACAACCAAAACAGGACAATACAAATAAGTCGTATAGAAATAGCCAAAATAAAAGAATTAATTGGAAAGCTCAAGTTTAATGAAAAAAAAAACAAACAAACAAACAGATAGAAAGAAAATACTGACAAACCTTTAATAAAGTCGATCGATTGTTCGAGACCGTACGTGTCTTTGTCACAATCATCCAATATGTAGGAGCCGAGACGAATTCCTGGTAAAAATTCTGTCTGTGAGTTTATATAATCGATGGTGAACAACATGGTTTCTAGGGCCTGGATACCACCCTGAAACATGATTGGTCCACAGATTTGTTTGTCCTCACGTTCGTGTACCATCATCAAGCCACCCAAAGTGATGTCTCCTAAAACTTCGGAAACTTTTTTCATTGGCCACGTTATGTTGAGCTCGTTGTTTTGATGAACCGGTGTGACGTACCGGGCCCTACGAAACATACCATCATCATTCAGATCATTTCCGGTATTTTCGTTAAAAATGTTTTTCTCATATTTTGGAGTGAACAATGTTGTTTCGTATGATGAATGATAGTTTGTTGGCTCCATAATCTGTTTCATTGCATTGGCATCATTGATTTTCAATGAAAACGATGAATCTTGACTTTTTGATGATGGTTGACTCGAATCCTCATCACTATGATATTCGAATGAAGAATCGTATCGTTGAAAATCTTCTATACTATTGAATTCATCTCGTTTCTGTTGATTTTCAATTAATGGCACTTGATCAACATGAACCGAAACACTGGTCCAAGGTTTTGGAGTAGGCTGAACCACCTCTTGATGGTTCAATATTAATGGTTGAAATTTTGTGGATTTGGCAAACATTCTTGATTGAATCAGAAGATTTTCGAGACCCTGATCGTAAGGATTTTTTGTTGGGCCATTTATTTTGTTTGCCTGTTCTCGATCAATTTTCTGGCTATTCGAGTTTTCATAGAGATGAAACCAAGACATCGACGACGACGACGAAGACGATGAATGATCCATATCCTCTGAATCATCATCATGATAATCGAAGGTTAAACTCCGATCTCTCTTATGACTATTCTGTTTTATGGCAATAGAAGTTTTATCACTTTCAGAGCTTTGTTTTGAAACATCATCAGAATAAACATATGATTTGGACAGTAATTGAGGCATTGTTGAACTATTACCTCTAATTGTCTCAAAACTTCTTCTCATCAATTCAAGATGATTTGAAGATTTTGAATGGACACCAACGGCATCGATCACAAACAATGGTTTATTATTATGGGTAATTGTCGTTATACACAGGAAAACAAGAAAAATTTGATAAATGAACAAGACCATTGGCAAACGTGATGCCAATCCAGAATAACCATCCCAATGTAAACCAGGGTTGTTGACCAAGCAACGATGTTTTTTTTTGTTGCTGTTTTTCAGCTTAACTAAGCTCAAAAATTGATGAAAAAAATGTAACATCACTACAATGCGTTGACAGGGTATCCATTGTTGATGAGCTTCGAGGATCATGAGCTTTGCCATGATGGCAAAGTAACAAACTCTGTTATTCACAGTAATTATGCTGGTGGTTTTGATAGTGTTCTTTCTAAAGAAATTCATCAATTCAATTTTCTAGTTTCGATCGGAAAACTTTACAGAGGAAAAAAATGGAATCAATTAATCAATCAATAATGATGTTGATGATTCGAATTGATGGTCGCACCAATCGATATGGATCATAACACAAACACTAACGACTACAATAATGAAGCTAATAATGATGATGATGATAATAGTGATATAACAAAAGAAGAATTTTTCCGAGGTAACACACAACACCACTGAGAAAAAACCATCATCAGCCACTATCTTGACCATCATCTAAATAATGTTGAAATAGGTTGATCACAAAAAAAAAAAAAAATTTCAATACAGGCCATAATATAACATCAACCAGAAGCACAAGCAAAAAACAACAATTGGTGGAGAGAATATGAAATATAACAAAATACCAAAGAAAATATACCAAGCAAACAAATTAACCAACACACACAAGAAAGCAAGCAAAACCAATTAAAATAACAAGAGTCTGATATGTTTGTTCTTCTTGGAACAAGTGAAACAACACACACACACACACACAATTATTCTGATACGATGGGTTTGTTAAAATAGAATTTTTATTTTTTGAAATTTCAAAAAATATTCTTCAAAATATTTTGCACTTTGATTTCTTCTTGATATATTTGAAGAGCACAACCCGCTTATATTTTTTTTTCCAATAGTGATTGTTTTTTTCAATGAAACTATCAATCGTTGATTTTTTTTTTTTGAAACAAAATAACTTTTTTTGAAAGCCAAAAAAATGAAAACTCGGTCAATCAGAGAAGTTTCAGAGGAAAAGATTCACATTGAAAAAAAACACAACAGTTAAACGATTTTTAGTTTTGGTTTTAATTTTTCAAATCAAAAACCAAGTTTATTATTGCAACAGCAAGAGATTGATTAATTTTTTTTTTTTGGGAAGGTATTCCTGTGACGAGTCCTGGCGCAAAAATAAAAACTTTTGGAAAGAGCTTGGGAACCAAATTCAAGTTCTGCCGCCACAAACTGGTTTGTGTTGTGTGCTGATCTTGCGCACAGCTAGAAAAAAAAGCTTGGTCTGTTGTTAGTTTTTTGTTTTCTCGTTTGTTTGTTCTCTCTGGTTGAAATTTCTTTATTGGACAAAAGTTTTGAAACACATTGGGAGACAGTCAGTTTTCAGTGTTTACCGCTTGATAATAGCGTGATAGTAGTTGGCTGTTTGTGTTCAAAAAAGAATGAGAGACATCCCAAAGAAAATATCGGGAACAATTTCGTAAAATGAAAAAACAAACAAGAGACACGAATTTTATACATCACACCTATCTGATTGTGTGTTTCAAGCCCCAGCAGAGATATCGTATGAATGAAATCTCTTGGTGACTCAATGACAACAACCAGGCTGAAAAATTCTGTGAAAATTTCAGTGAGAAAAAATTTTCTATTTAATTTTTTTATTACTATCTTTAGTCTTTAAAAAACAAGAATTTTGATCAGATTTCCATTGTTTTTGGTATCAAAAATTTGAATCAATTCTCAATTTTTTTATTAATTTTAAATTTTGTTTCGATTTCTTTGTTCTAAACGTTATTTTAATCTAATCACTGAGAGAAAAAACTGTTTCCATGAAATGTATTGGCTTGATTGGGTTATGATTCACTTGTATGCCTTGTGTGTGTGTGTGTGATGGTTTCAAATGAAGTTATTTAAATACAAAGCCTACAGAATAGAGAAAAAAAATTGATTAGTTTAGCAAATTCGAAACCCAGAACAGAAATTTAGAGCTTGACTCATCATATACTGATGAGATTCATTCTCTCTCTCTTTCTCTCTGATTACATTCTGGCTGTTCTTTGAATACACTGATGGTTCATTAGGATCATTAGGGAAATTTCCAATAAATAAGATGGAAAAGTTTCATTTTTTCTATTGTTTTTTTACTCGAAAAAAAACAACAACATGAAACAAGAATCCTCATAAAAGATGACTAAGCATTAACCGGTCAAACGTATCCATCCATAATCTATCTGTTTCAAATTTTTTTTTTGTTGGTCCCAGAATCTGGGATCAAAAAAAAAAGGAGAAAAACCATAGACCACAGTTTTATGACCCACAATAAAATTAAATTACCTCTAAATGATTAATAAATATTATTTGAAAGAGAAACAAAAATTATTCTTGCGTAAAGTTGATGATTTAATGATAGAAAAAAAATTTATCTTTAAAATTTATTCTCTCATTTTCATTAAAAATTTATGAAACTAACCAGAAAAATATTTTAATGCCTACAAACATCTCAACAACAACAACAAAATGATTTATAATACTGAAATAAATTTTAAAATGTTTTGATATCTTGTTTCGGCAAAACACCAAGAATTCTTTTCTATAGAAAAATTTTTTTTATAAAAAATACCAAAATAAAAGAGAGAGAGAGAAAGGACCCAACTTTTATTCAAATAAATAGTTGTTAATCGAACAAGCAAAACAAGAAAGAAGTCAAGAATTTCAAAAAAACTTTTTCTCTATTCAAATTTTTTTTTTTCTAGAAAGTTCAGGTTTTTTCTTCATTTTTTTATTCAGAAAAAAAATCCAAGCTTTTTCCGACTTGAAGAAATCTCTGCTCATTTTTTTTCAAGAGAGGATTTTATCTCACAATACAGAGCAAGAAGCGAGAATGTTAAAGAAACGGCAAAACTCTTAAAAAAATATTTTAAAAGTGTTAAAGAAGACATTTGACACACTTCAAAATTTTGTTCTTCCAAACAAAAAAAACTTTGAATCTGATAGCTTTTGAATGATTTATTTAAAATTGAGTTTTTCATTTAATGTTGTTGTTGTTGTTGACTATTGAATGTTTTCTGAATCGCAGAGAGGAATAGAGAAAGGTTTGAGTCGTTGATAATTTGCTAAGGCAGGCAGTATATGACAGATAATCTATTGATAAAATTTATTGAGTGAATGAATGAGTGAACTTTGATTTGTGAATATTTTTTCGACATTTTCTTTTTTCCAACAACAGTTTTGAAACAGTTTCGTGATTTTGGAGTTTTTTTTTCAGCTCTTCAAACTGTCATTTGAAGATGACTTTATAAAATTTTGTTTTGTGTACAGAAAAGTAAAAAAAAAAAATTGGAAATAGAATCTATTTTAAGAATTCTATTAAAACGATGGATAGAAACACTTTAAACAAATTTGGTTCTGTTTACACAACAAAAAAACAATTTTTTGTCAATTATTGCAGTGAAGCCAACTTTTTTTTTAATTTTAGTTATTTTTCTCATATTTTTTTTTTTTTTTTCATTCAATATAAATATCATTGACTTAGACTAGAATTTTTTCACTTAACATTTTAATTATTCAAATTATTTGTTTGGAAAAAAAAATCTAAGACAAGCTGTCTTTTGCCAGTGTTTTTATTTGGTGGAAAAACCTTTATTCTATGAAAAATTTCAAAGAAATCATGTAAACGGTTTGGTAAGAATTAATATGATTCAATGGCGTGTTATTATCATGTAGTTTTTTTTATTGTTGATGTTTCAGTCTAGTCTAGAGTTTTTTCTCGAACAACAGATACTATTTGTTTGTTTATTCAAATTATAAAATGATCGTGTTACCCGATTATAATGATAATATTGGTAAGATTTATTATTCAATGTAATATTATAATTTAATAAATGTCTGATTTTTGATATTTTCTAAATTTTTTTTTCTCTCAGGTACAAAAAAATATGCAAATAGGAAACTTTTCAATGAAAAGCTTTGATGTTGCTCGACAAAAAAAAAAAATTGAGCCAAACCTCACCATTCTCTGCTGGTAAATTATGCAGCTTCTTTTGTGATTAAAATTTTCCAAATAAAGGTGAAGAAATTAATTCAACAGTTCAGGATTCGGTACCAGCCGAGAAATTAATTTTTCATCAATTAAGTTTTTTTTTTGGAAAACTAATTGAATAAGAAAATTGTTTTTTTGGGTGGCTGAAATCTTCTTATTTTTAGTGTATCGGGCTTGTCAAACATTTCCCAGAAAAAAAAATATAAAAAGTTTTTTGCTTGATTTTAAATTTCAATTTCAATTTGTTATCAGTTCATAGAGTCGAGTGATATTGATAACGCAAGTAAATGTGTTCAGAACAAAAGAAATTATTCTGTAATTCATAAGCTTCTCAAAAATTATCAATGTAACACAGAGGCTTAAGTTCACCAGGCGTGAATTGATTTTTACACATTTTTTTCTCCAAAAAAAAAAAAAAAACATTGCCAATTGAGAGAGGTTGAAAATTTGAATTGAATTTTGATTAAAATTGGCTTCTAGACACACACACACACACACATCGCCAATATCAATTTGGTTTCTCGTGGATTTATGGTAGTCTTCTTCTTCTATTGTTTCCAAGTGAAACAAGTTGAATGCAAATTTTCAAATCAAACCTAATTCCGATCACTTATCATCATCAAATTAATCATTCTTGGTGTTTTTTTCTTTCTTTTGAACACAAAGAAAAGTTTAAAGTTTCAAATCGAATGTAATCTATCGGCAGTCAGCAATTACTTATCACTTGAAAGTATATAAATCGGATTTTTTTTTCACTCTGTCTCTGTTTGCTTCTTCAAAGTAAAACTTTTTTCCGGATCACTTATTTATATTTTTATGTAGCAAGCTCGTTTCTTTTTTTTTTTAATCTTATGTAAGTTTTATTAAGAAAACCAAATGTATGAGATGAAAAAAAAAAAACAGCACAGAAACATACACAGCCAGCTAGCCTAAGCTGATAACACTGAATGCACTTTGTTCAATAAAAGCAGCCCGAAAAAAAAGGAAAATTCAAATAAAAGAATCGAGAGCTTCGGTAAAAGCTAATGTGAAACAACTTTTGCTTTCTCTCACTCATCCCGTGATGCAGAACTAGCTTGACAAATTGATGCTGTAAAATTTGTTGCCAGTGTATGTTTTTTCTTCCCTGTTCCATTCGTTGATAACAAAACAGCAGCAATAACAACAACAAAAACTTGTCAATTTCTTCCACTGGCTTTTATGACCAATTTTAGAGCCAGCAACAACAACAAACAAACAGAAAAAAAACTCTGATTTTACTTTATTTTCATTATTGGTTAAAATGGATTTCTTCTCGCTTCCAACATCCAACAAGAGCTTTTCCAAATAAATATTTGCATGTTTTCAATTTACAAAATAGAAGAGAGCGAATGAAACTTTTATTATATTTATTCTCTCTCGCTTTCTGCTTTATTGTCATCATAATAATAATAATAATAAAAACTCTTGGCTTGAACTTAACGTGTTGTTTCCCATCCAGAATAGTCTAGAATAGAAAATATTTGAAAAACACTTTAAAATTATGTTCCATACTGTGTGTGTGTGTGTGTGTGTGTTTCTCTCTTAGGAAATGTTGAATTTTGAAAATCTTTTTTTCTAAAATAAACGTTTTATTTGAGTCAATAAATTTCTTCAAGTGAATTAAAATAATAAATTTCTTATAATGGTGGTGGATTTGTTTAAAATAATTTAAAAATTTTGATTTATAATAATAGAAAAATGTTGTTCTAGAGTTTTTTTTTATTGATTTGCAATAGAGAAAATTTTTGATTTTGTTTTAATTAAATCATTTTACTTATTATTATTCTTGTTTGGTACATATGAATTATTTACTTCATGTTATCTCCTTGTTGTTGTTTTATTATCGTTTCGTTCTATTTGTTTGAATAATTTGATCAATTTGAATAACATTATTATTGAAAGCAAATAATAATATTGATACCTGAACTGGTTGACATAAGAACAAGCTCCAAAAAACAACCAAGTTTTTTTTCCTATTGTGTATTAGAGCAGCGTTCTTGAAGAAATGTAACCATTGAAATATATGCTTTCTCTAAGAGAATTTGCCAGAATGATTTTCTTTTCAACTTTCAATTTTCTCGACACTTCAACATTAAACAACAATGAAGAAAGAGAGAGAAAATTGTTAAATATTCGTGATTTTTTTTTAAACACACACACAAATAGTCTATTGAAGTTTCATTGCTGGTGAACTGGAAGTTCTATTAAAATTTGCATCTCAGAAATCTGATCAGTTGTTGTTTAAGTAATTCCGAATCACCAAATTTTCTTAGCTCAAAATTAAATGAAAATAACAATTATTTTTCATTGAATCAACAGAAAAATAATTGATATAAATAGAAAAAAATTTTTTCAAAATTTTAATGAGAAAACTTGGTGTTTTAGATTAACAAAAAAATACATTTTAAACCTTAAAAATTGCTTTTTATTTTCATCGTTTGGTTTTTCGAAACATTTGTAAAAAGAACAAAAATCCAGTGTTGATTAAAGTTTTAATTGTTTTGGTTGCTTTGCTTGACAATTTAAAAACCAAAATAAAATAAAAATTTAATTCTTGCTGCTTTCTCATCACGGTCGAGAGAATATCAATTAAAATTATTAGTTCAAAATGAGTTAAAATGATGAAATCAAAACAATAGGAACGGATACACAACACTAGTCGAGATCATCTGACGCTTAATTATTATTAAATTTTAATTTTCTTACTGGCAAACAGTATGGTGCAGCCATACTGCCAATACTAAATTTTTTTTTTAAAAGTATTTTCTGTTTGCTTGAGATTTGTTTTTCTTGTTCGATTCTTTGCAACATTTATTAAGTGACTCTCTGAATGAAAGAAGCTTATCTTTTTCAACAACACATTGTGCATGTATTTTCGTGTTTCCAATTACAAACCAATTTCTTGGCTTAACAAAACAAATCAAATCTCGTTTTAAATTTTTTTTTTGACCAAAAACAATGCTAAAAGTAGGGCTTGAAATTAATAATCAAAAAAAAAATTGATATATTTGAAACACTTTTTTTTCAAAAAAAAAAACAGCTTTTTGAAGAAAACAATTCCAACAAAAAGTGTTACACTCAAGTAGAACATCATTCAAAAGCATCTCATGAAAGTTTCTCTGGTTTAGAAGAAGAAACTTTAATACAATTTTGTAATTTTAGTATACAATTGGCTCGAAGCCAAATACACACACACAACATTCTAATGATTTGATCATTGATTTTCTTCTTCTTCCTTATTTTCACTGTGTGAAATTGTGACTGTCAATAATCAATATAAAAAACTTGAATAAATTTCAAAGTGCTTGGCTGTAGCTTATTCACAACAACAACAAATATCAATTTGATTTATTTTCTCAATTTTTTTACTTTCATGTTATTATTTGACATTTCCAATTTTTGTTGTTGACTTTGACACAGATTTCTTTTTCAAAGAACAAAAACTAGAGCAGCCAGAAAACTTCAGATTAAACTTTTGGGAAAAAACAGAATTTTTTCTAGATCAGCATATAAATGAGGTTAATAAAACGATTTATTAGAAAAAAATAGTTCATCAATTTGAAATGAGGAGAGAAAGAAACGGGCAGGTTTAAAAAGGAAGCTGTTTTACCTGCTTCATCTTTGAACAAAAAAAATCCAGGTAATTATTTACAAAGCTTATCAAAAGGCGTTTTATTATTAAAATCAAGGTTGCTTCTCAAACACTTCGTGGACAGATGGATTTTCAATGTTCAATTGATTTTAAAAGAATTTTTCTTTTTTTTTAAAATCTTCTTCGGGTTTCGAACTTCAGATTGAACATTCAACCATTGGAATATTACAATAGGTTTAATGGTTTTTACCTGCTCAAAATTTAAAAATAATCAAACACGTTTCATTGCTAAAATTTATGGTTACAAATAACAAAATTTTTTTAGAAAAGTATAAATTCATTGATTTTTTATCATGAATAGATGAAGGGATTCTTTTCTACTTTTTCCAGAATTTAATTATTTTTAAACAACAAAAACCTGTCAGAGAGAAAGAGAGAGAGAGAAAAAAGAACAAAACTCGATTTTTTTTCAAAAATTCTTGAAATGAATTAAAAATTTTGACAGCTTGCAGAATCCTTTCAAAATTGAAAAAAAAATACTTTTTCTTGGCTAAATCTCCCGGTTGTGAATCCACAATCATTCACGCATAATTGAGTCGTCAAACACAGGTACACAGGATTTCAATGCAAATAAATTTGAATTCCTTTAACTAGATACCGGTGAAAAAATCCTTTTGTTTTATTTAGCAAAATATACATTTCTTGCATGATCATTATTGGGAGTTTTTTGTTTTGTTTTGTGTTCTCCAATGTTGCTTCTATTATAGCTTTATAATGGTGTTTCTGTTTATTACCAGTGTTGACGTGACACGAATCAATTAGATTTCTTATTTACACTGCCTTCTCTGTTGTATTTTTATTATAAAAATAATAAAAATTATTATACTGTCTAGATTTTACTATACCTTTTCTTCTTATTATTTTGATCAGGTATCAGTGTTTTTTTTTTTGATTCATGAAAAGTTTTCAAGGCTACACACAAAGACAGAGAGAGAGAGAGAGAGAGAGAGTCTGGGTCCAGATCTAAAACTCAATCAGAAACTTGATCAGAAATCATATTTGCCAAGAATATGATGAGATGCTTCTGTGAAGACTGTGCTTCAAGAGAACCGAGGTAAACTTATTCATTTTAAAATTTTCTAATTGAATAAATCTGATAAAAAGTTTTGAGATGAAACCTAGAAAGGATTCAAGGTTCTCAAGTTTTTTATTTTCAAAATAAAATGAATATTTTAAAATTTTTATATTCAATGATTATTATTGAAGAAAAATTTTTGCATTTTGCATGTTTTTTTTTTGGAGTTCTGGTTCCCTGGTCCTTTTTCTTTTTTTCGTCTTTCACAAAAATCGATAGTTTTGATAAATGATTCCATTTTATTTGTTCGGGTTTTTTTTCTATTCTTTTTTTTGTATTGACAAATTTCTCCATAATTGAAATTTTGGAACAACAATTTGATTCTGAACACAAATCTAACCATTGCTGCCATTGGAATGCATTGATTGGTGTCTAGAATACAGTTGTATCTCTCATTTGAACTTATTTTAACTTTAAGTTTCTATAATCAACCAATCATCTTGTAATGTTGCTTCTCCACAAACAGTAAATAACTCAGCTCTCCAATGTCAATCAACTCTATTTCTCGGTAGTTTTTGAAAACAATTAACCTGTTTGATGGCTAGTTTCAAGTTTAAAAAGCTTTTAAGTTTGAAAGCTACACTGTACCATTGGTCGTTTCCAGACCTAGCTTCAAAAAAGCTTTCCTCTAGAATCAGCTTCCCATTGAAAAGTTCTTTTAGAACCGCTTAGATAAGAGTCTTCTCCAAACTGAACCAAATGATTGAATAATCATTCAAAAGACAAAACGAAAAAAATGTTTGTTTGATGGAAAAAAAAACTACGGTTTGTAACAGTTTTTCAGGAAAAAAAGAGAAAAAAAAGATATCACAGTATAAAAATTGAAACTCTTGATTTTTCCTTCATAAAAAAATAGTCTTTAAATGGCTTTTGCAATGTCATCATCATCATCATCCTTCATCACTGTTTGCACGCACTCGGTGTTGTTTGAGAAAGATAAATCGATTCTGAATATTGATTGTTTTCATTGAATTGTTTGTTTAATTCGTTTCAGAATCGTTACAATATCTTATGAACGTTCGTCGTTCCGTTTGTACGACAATATTTAAAATTTTTATAAAAAATCTCAGCGATTTAAAAAACTTTTTAAGAAGTTGAATTCAATTCCTGTCATTTACTGTTGGAATTCTTGGCAGAAAGCTGACTAAAGATAGAGTGAAAGAAAAATTAATTGACTGTAATTAATTGGCAGTAATTTAGTTTTCTTTTGGTGTTTTAAGATCGAAAAAAATTTTTTTTGATAACTCTATGTTTTTTTCAGATTATTTTTCGATCAATAATCATCGAGAAAAAAAAACTGTCAGAGCTGAAACTATTAGAAAGTTTTAAGCAATGAACTGATTTTGGTAATTATCATTGAAAATTCGACTGAAATTCAAACTTTATCATTTCGTTTTTTCTATTCATAATCAGTAGCCAAATTTGAGAATCAACTCAGAAAATCTCAGTAATTATTTGAAAGTCATTCGAATTGGTTGTTTGTTTTTTTTTTTAATCAGATTGATACACTGTGTGTCTTCCATCTATGAGCAATCATGGATTTTTTTTTTCTTAAAGAAAATTATATTTTATTGATTTTCTTGTTTCTAATAGTTTTTCATTGGAGAGATGGCAATAAAAACCATTTCTCTTTACTAATCAAAATTTGCAGAAAACAAAAAACAAACAAAAAAAAACTTAAACTTAAACTTATTCAAATGGAACTTTATTTTAAAGTTCTTTCTATTCTGAGCTGAATCAATAAAAATTCGATATAAGAAATAAATTCTCCACCATTATAAGAAAATTTCCGGCATTTTTTTTTAAAGCGGGAATAGGCTTTGATTTTATGGATCATTGAGCCACATTTGATTGACACTTGAATTTCTTTTTTTTTTGTTGATATTTTTGCACATTCAAAAATAAATAAATTCAAAGTTTATTTGATTTTAAAATTATTGTTCAGACTTTTTTAAAGAGAGTGAAATTTTTCTTGTCTGGTTGTTCTCCTCACATAATAATTTGAATGTAGGAAAGGAAAAGAAATGGGTCTTTCGCCATTCAAACAAAACAAACATCAAAGTAATCTCTATGAAGAAAGAAAGAAAAAAAGCTTCGTCAAATTTAAAGCCAAGTTTTTTTTTCCCATTACACTTTCTTGTTGATTCAACAATAATAAATAAATACAGATAGGAAAAAAATAAAAAAATATTCTCTCGCCTCCATCGATTGGAAACTGTTACAACCACCTCGACCAACGTCGAATAGCCCACCAAAAGTAAAGCCAAGATATTCAGCCAAAATTGCTTGCTTCGGATTATTGATGTTGGATAAAGAGGGCTATTCAGAGAGTTTGGTACTAATAGGAAGCAATAGAAAAAAACACTGAAACAACTTTCTTCTCAACAGTTTTCCTTCCAGATTATGGATATGATGGAGTTTTCGTTTTTTTTTCTGTTTGTTTGGTTATTTCGCAAACTCCCATTCATGGCTAAAGTTTTGAGCCATATTTTCTCTGTTCAAACGCTTTACGAAGACTCGTTTTTTTCCTTTCAAAAAACAAACAAACTTTTTTTCAGGCAATGTATTAAGGGTGAAAATAGTTCGAAAAAAATTTGAAAAACTTGCCGAATCAATTGAACGTTGATGCTTGATTGAAACAAAAAAAAACCGTAGAAACTCTGTTTTTTTCGGATAATCGTTTTTCTTGTGGAGAATCCAGTCTAGTGGAAACGGATTCTTCTAATAAATTTTTTCCTTCTCTTTTTTTCTGCCAATCTAAATTTATGACTTGAACGTTTTTCTTTTCATCAATATTAATTGATTTTAAATTCTCGTCAAGATTGCAGTGGTTTTCAACCAATTTTTTCTCGATTAAGTATGTATCCTCTTATTCCGCTAGAACTTAAACCGATATTCATGGCTTTGGTAAGAGTCCATGAACCCAGAATTGGAACCACTAGAATGATTTGATGTTATTTAAAAACAAAAATGGCTTCCAAAATGAGAAAAAAAAATTAAAACAGGAATGAACGGAATATCCGAGATACACAACGTGCCATTTCTTATCAGTTTAATTCCGCTATTTTTCATTTAAAAAAAAAAAGGAATTTTATTTTTTGAATATAGTTTTTTTTGGGCAGAATATTTCTGCCCGGAAAAGCATGAAATCGGTTAAGCTGTAAAAAATTGTTCTCGACATTTCAAGCCTAAAAATTTCGAAACAATAATTTTTTAAATTGAACCAACATTCATTATAAATTTTAACCAAATATTTTTCATTTTTTTTTTTTTTTTTTGGTTGACAATATTAACCAAATGTTTTTGCTATGAATTAATTGAAACAAAACTTTTTTTAAATGAAAATATTTGACACTTGCTTTTTGGGGTTTGTTCCAAATGGAACTTTGAAAACAGTTGTAAGATTCTTTCTTTCAAATTGAAATAATGTTATGTTCTCATAATTATTATTTTTTTCCGCTTGGTTTTGATGTGTTTTCTATTTTTTCGAAAAATAATTTTCTAATTATTTGATGCGTTTAATGCGGCATCTTATTTGTTTGTTTGCTTGTTGGCTGTTCGTTTTTCCACTATTTTCTTCGTTTCTTTTGATAAAGTTTTAAGAAAATAACAAGATTTTGAGTTTTAAGCTAGTCGGTCAGTCGAATAATCAGTTTATCCATGTCTGGCATGTTTATTTATTGAAAGAAAAGCTAGACATTATTTATTTTATTTTTTACTTTTATTTATTTATATATTTTTTTTTTGCTTTTTCTGTACATTAACTAATTATTTCATTTTATTTTTTTTGTTTTGTTTATCATTTTATTTTAGTATCATTATAAACACTGGGTGATGGCAAAAGACTGTGTGTTTGATTTCATTAGATCTCAAACTTCTAATGGCATTCATTCATATAGTAAATGAATCAAATACAAACAAACTTTTTTCTCGATTCGATTACTTAAAACTCTACTAGGTTTTTCTTCCCATTATATTGTAGTGTGATATAATATCAGAATTTCTAATTACTGATGTTTCGCTTGTTTATTATTATTATTGCTGTATGATGAGGAACACTTCCTCTTGTTCACCCAAATTCATTGTCAAGTGTTTGAGTCGGTGAGAAAAAATTTCTGACAATCGGATTTTTTTTTATAAACTCTTTCTGCTGTTTCTTTTTTTTTCTTGATTTTCATTAGTCTCTAGGAGGAAACAATCCTGTTCATTAGCTTTATTTAGTCGTTCTTCAGAAAATTGTCGAATTTTTTTTTTGCTGTTGTTGTCTGAAATAAAATAGAAAAGTTTTATCATTCAACTCTCTTTTGATGAGATTCAAGCTTGAACAAAACAGAATTTATTCAATTTCTTTAGAAACTTGGCAAAACCGACTTGAATGTTTTCACAAGAAGAAATCTCAAGCTTATTATTCTTGATAATCAGTTGAAGTGAGAAAACTGTCTTCACCTAGAAAACACTTCAACACACAAAATCGTAATTTCGATTTTATTTTGTTTGCAAATTAAATGATTAATTAACAATTAATTTTTTTTAATACGTTTTGCATTCAAAACCATTTCGCTGATTCCACACGATTTGTTTTTTTTTTTCTTCTTGTGATCATTCATTTTTTTCTTTGAGAGCACAGTTTATTCACATTTCTACATTTGATTGAAATGGTAAGTAAAAATTTGCACTCTGATTTCCAACTCTACCAACCAAAGTTATTCTATTTGTTTTGTTTTTTGCTAGAAAAACTACAAACTAATCAAATGTTAATTCTATTAATTGTTAATCTAAATGCGTTATTCACTTTATTTCATTTTGATAATACTTTTAAGAAAAAAAAAAGTATAATGCAAATAATAAATGTGAATAAGGCATAAGGCCAAAATAGGCCCAAAGCATATTGCTGCAATTCAGAAATTCAGTTGATAAAGAAAAAATTTTTGACATCTTAAATTTTTGGCAAAAACAGTTTATTCAACAATATATTTAATTGATTTTTTTTTCGTTGGTTTGTTTGCTTGCTGTTGCTTATCAATCAAACTACCAAGAACCTGAAATTGGAACAAACGCCTGAGAGAAATTGCTTGCCATTCGGAATATCTTTATGAATTCTGGTAATCTGATGACATTTTTACGCTTGTTTTGTTTCGTTTAATTTAATGTTTTGGCAAAATTTAAGAAGAAAAAAAAATTTTCTTTATTTAGAAATTCTATCTATCTATCCAGTTATCTGGGTTTTTGAACAATTTAAAATTCTTTTAAAGCTTTTCTGATTCAACAACAACATCAAATTGAAAACCTTCACGGTTTGTGTAATGTATTTTTCCTCTCTTCTCACAATACTAATATATAGGAAAAAAATTCAAAAAGATATGGTTGATATGAAAATTCATTCAAAGCTGTGAAGCAGAAAAAAACGGTTAATGTATTCCAAAATAGAAAAGAAAATTAATTTAATATATTATTTAACGTTTGAAAGTTTTTTTGAAACAAGTTTTTAATCAATATCAAATTTTTTTTTTTTTGTTCTGAAATGAAAAAATGATAATAAATCACCGTTTAATCTAATTTTAGATAATGTGATCCATCAGCTAATAATTTAATCGACAACAACAAAAAATTGAAACATTTGACTAATTTGATTTTGTTTTTCCAAACTAATTCATGATAATGATTTTTTTTTGAATTAAATTATTAATTATTGGTAATTTGAAAATCAAAGCAGATAATTTTAAAAATTGAAAACAATTTGTAACTGTTGTAAATTATCTGAGTACAATAGTTCCATCATTTCAAAATCAATCATTTTTTTCAACTAGAGAACAATTTCAGTGAAATCAGAAGAAATGGAACATTTGTAAATGAATTCCTATGCTTTGCTATGGGAATTGTTTTTCTCGTTCTCCCTTCACCAATACATGTTGGCTAGGAGCTCAAACTACTAAAATATCAATATCAAGTTAGCCATTAAATTGAAGCTTCAAGCTAGAAACTAGAAAATAGGCAATACATACCATGTACATTCGAGTGGATGTAGTAGATAAGCAAATTTCCCTACAAATATTTATTTTGTAAATATAATTAATAAATAAAATAAATGATGCTGCAATCATTTATAGAGAGAAAAATTTTGTGCTAAAGTAGCAAGAAAATACGGAGAAAAAAAAAGTCGGTATAAATTAAATTAAGGGAACGCACACACACACACACACAAACAAACAGCCTTGTTCTTCTTTTTTCGTTGGTTTATGTGACCATTAGCCGTAGTTTTTTTATTTTTGCACGATTTCTACTCTTCCACCACCGTACTAACAAGAAGATGAAACAAGAAAAAAACCTTAAAAGAAAAATCAAAATCATTATTCTTCCCGTTGAATTCAAAAACAAAATAATGAGAGAAATTATTAACAAACAAACAGAAAATTTCCTCTACGCTGAAACAAACAAAATTTATAATTAATTAATATTAATAGTAAAATAAAACAAAGCAAGAAAAAAAATTTATCAAGAATTTTATCATCACTCGTGTGTGTGTGTGTGTGTGTGTTGTCACAATCAATTTTGATATTTTTATTTAATCAATTAATTTAAAATTAATTAATCTCTCAAAGCGTTCAAGTTTTTTTTTCTTTTTCAATTGATCATTTTTGGTAAATGTTAATAAATTTATTTGAAAGTAACCGAATCAGAAAAAAATATTGAATTTTTTTAAAATGATGAATGATGTAAATTTGAGAAAAAACCTTTTTTTATCCCAAAAACAAAATTATCTCGAATTATTGCTCAAAACTCGATATTTAATAAACTAGAATATTTTTTTTCTCTATTACAAACCGAAGTCGATGTCATAGAGAATTGTTTTTCTGATTATTCTCTAACAAACTTGTTTCACAAAAAAAAAACAAAACATTAGCCGATCGTTATTTAAAACATTTATTTTCTTCTTTCATTAAAAAAAAATTTATTTCAGAAGGTCTAGCCATAAAAAAAAAAACTGACTCTAAAGTAAATTTTCAGAAATTTCAATTTTATTCTATCAAGAAGAGTAAGAATGTTTTTTCTTTCTTGGTAAACCCCAGTCGAGTTTAAAATTGTTGTTTTTTTCAAGAAAATTTCATGTTTATGTGTTTCATTTAAATGGCAACCGATCCAGAAGATTTACTCTAAATGGGTATGTGCGTGTTAGTCTAAGCTAATATAAAAAAAAAACTCTGGTGATTCTCTCGATTGAATGTCAAGAAACAGAATATATTCGCTTATAACATATTCTTCAGATGGAAAAACATAAATAAAAAAGGTTAAACAACATCTAAACTCATTTAGGCTGGTTCTTTGGTTGGTGGAACTTTAGGAAGAAGAAAAAAATTCAACTTTTAACAACATTTTCGTTTTTTTTTCTGTTCTTTCTCTTGGTTAGTGATATTTATTTTTGTCTGAATTCTGTTGAACCAAAACAACCAGAAAATATTTTATTAAATTGAAAGAAATTTTTCTTCGTTTCAACACAATCAACCAGTCAACATGATATAATGAAATAGATGAGACAGAGAAAGCGAGCTCATCCATTTGAAATGATTAAGATCGTTAAGTTTTTGTCTCTTTATGTAAGAAACAATCGAGAACAAAACCAACCAATAATTCAACAAATCAACTATTAGAGAAAAATAGGCTAGAATGGAAGAAAACCATCATTGAAATGAACAACAACAACAACGAAACAACAAGAACGACAAACTGCTGTTTTGAGCTTTGAAACTTGTGACTTGATGTTCAAATTTTAAGTTTTTTTTCCATTCAAAAATAGAACATTTATCATTTGTATTTCCAATTTTACAAGACAAGTAAATATTTTGTTAAAAGAAAGTTTAATTATTTAATAAAATTTTTTTTTTTTGGTTAGAAATAATAGAGCGAAGAACTTAATAGGCTTTTAGCCATCTTTACATGTTCTATCTGGAACTTATAATTCTGAAGAAACAAACAAACAAGAACTAAAACCATAAGCGTTTCAAAAAATAAAAAAAAACGTCAAACAAGAGAATTTTCTGCGCTTCTAAAAAAAAAAAAATAATAATAATAAACTTACAAGAGCTGTGTACAGAGTGTTTCAGAAAAGAAATTTATCATTATTCTCCAAGAGAAATTTACTCGAAAAAAATTTTGAAATAAAACTGTTGGAAAGATGACAAGAAAACTTGGTGAAATCAAAGAATTATCCGCACTAGGTGTTGGTTTTTATTTTCCATTCTGAAACATTCATGATGATATATCAAGTAGATGGGAAAATGCGGCTCTTTTCAAATTTTTTGCGGCTCTTACTTGAAATTTATGTAAGGGTAGTCATGGTCAGGTAGATCATGATTACCCAAATGATTAGATTATTTCAACTGTAGCGACACTCGCGTTTATTTTTTAAATCACACTCATTGTCGTTACACACAGAGCACTCACTGTCAAGACAAGAACACAACTTATAAAAACGATACAACTCTTGATGTAAGGAGGAAGGGAGAAAACAACAAGCAACACCAGTGAAACACCCAATTTACAATTATGTCATTATCACCTAACCCCACACAATTATAAAAACAATTGTCATTATGATTATTATTGAGATTGTTTTATTATTATTGTTATTACTGTGATTTTATTGTTTTATATTTTTTACCAGGTTATTCTGACAAGATTTCAAAATTAAATTAAATCAGTTTTTTAAAATATAATTAAATGGTTTTCGAAAATTAAGTTATCTATCATCATTGGAATCACCTTTTTTTGGTTCACGGAACCCCCTGAAAACACTGGAGCCATGCACAACTTGGGGCATGAACAATTCTAGTTTCAGCTTCATTCTTAGTTTTAGTTTTTGTTCTTAGTTTAATTTTTAAAATGACCCTTATAACTTATTGAAATTTATAATTCACCATTTTCAATTAAATTGTAACTTTATTATATTTATCTTATTTTAATCAGTTTCATCTTACACAACTGAATGTAAAAATTTTTTTATGAACTCATTTGTCCAAGAATAAAACTAAAATTGTTCATGGCCCAAGTTTTCAGATGGCCCGAATTTTCTGGTTACTGTTTTCTTCATACCTTGTTAGACTTTATGGTAAAAACTTGAAAATTGCGGCTCTTGTGTATCTTGCACATCGAAATTTTGGCTCCCAATAATCGAATTCTTGTCCACTCCTGATATTTCATCTTGTTGTTTTGATTAAGATTTTTTTTTCTGTACCAACACTCTAGATGAGCAGAGTGTTCTATTTGTTTTTTGTTTACTTGTAAACGGTGTAAATGGTGGAGCAAGTGAGGAACAGCTAGCACAAAGCATTAAAACATTGTATTAAACTTGAAAAGCGATCATCGTTTCGTGTTCGGATTTCTCAAGAAACGAGAAAAATAGTAAAATTAAATTTTCAAATCGTTTTGAAAGTGATTTCGGTTGTTTTTTTTGAGATGGACGTAAATGGACTTTTTTAATTTCTTTTTAACAAGTTTTTTCTTTCTTTTCTCGGTGGTTTTTCAATTGGACGACATTTTAAAAAAAATTAGATAAACTGAAGTTTAAATCGAGTTTTTTTCTTAAAGAAAACTTTCACAAAGAGCAAAGAAAAGAAAGAGAAAAAATTTAATTTTTTTGAAAGGCCATTCTAATAAACTATCAGGAAAAAAAAACAACATAAAAATTATTAAAATAATTGGTTTGGTCAACATGGAAATGAAAATTGGAAAACTGAAGAACTTTGGTTCATGTTTAGGTCAAGTTGTCCAATGACTTGAGCATCTTGAGAAACTCGGAAGAACAAAAGAATGGTCAATTGACCAGCATCATATCGAATCATATAATATTCAAAATTCATGTTAAAAGACATTTTTTTTTTTTTACATTAATCAAAACAATGGAACAAACATTTTTACCAGAAAATTAATTTATTTAAAATTGCTATTCTCATAGAATGAAAATCATATTTTTAATCATTTTTTGGTGGCTTTTTCCTTGCATTTTTAACAAAATGACACACAAAAGCTACGAACAAAAAAAAAACATGGACCTAGAAATTTATTTGAAATTAAAATCTATTTTTTTCTTGTTGGTCTTCTTATTAAACACTTGAGACCTCTTATTTTCATCTTATTGTTTGTCAAAATGAGATTTTTTTCACTGGTGGTGTTTTGTTCATAGTCCAGTTGTTGGTTTTTTCATATTTATATTTTCAAAATTCATAAATTTTTCATGGGTTTTGCTTTTCACACACACACACAGCAAACCAATGACCAATGGCCAATGGCGACATACGCTGCATTATGATCATGGACAGAATAAATAAATAGAAAATTTTTTTGAAAATGAAAAATTCTCAAAATTTTTAAATTCCAACTGTATCATCATAATTTTAATGATTGAACAACAATGAAAGTTTTTTTCTATCTATTATTATTGTTGTTGTTCTGTTGAATTTTTAATAAAATCAAGCGTATTCAAGAACATTCTCTCTCGTTTTGTAATTTGTTTTATAAATTTTTTTTAGTCACAAAAAATAACTTGGAAAAAAAGTTTCATTTTTGGAACAAAATAAATAAATTTAGTGAAAATTTGGTTTTTTTCCTAACAAAAATTCTCTAAGGATGAAAGTTTTCTCTAGCGAACGAAAAAAAAAAAAAAACAAAACAAAAGCTTTTCAACGAACTGGTCATCGCACACACACACACCAACGACAATGGTGAGCTAAATTATCCGTTTATTTTAAAATTTTTTCACATTATTTTATTAGGAAAAAAATTGAATTATTTGTTCGATCAATAGAGACAGAGAAAAAAACAATATTTAAATGTTTGGAAAAAATTTTTGTCGAAAAAAAAATTAAATATCTGTCAATTTTATTCTCGAATGAACGTTTGAAAGCATTTGGAAAAATTCAAATTTCGATTCATCAACACTACACATTAAAAGCATAATGTTTTGAAAATTTTCCAAAAAAAAAAAAACTTATTTCATCATGTTAACTACTTGGATGGGAAAAAAAACCTATAAAAAATTTGCACTCTAATATATGGCACTCTTTTGCCTATATCAGGTATTTGAGTTTTGAAGGTTGTGGAATTATGTTTCAAACAAAATCTCAACTAATCAAATGAACAAACAAGCAGAAAAATACAATTCATTTGGTTAATTGATTTGGAAAAGAAAAATATTTGGCTTCTATTGCCATTCACCATATAAATGGAGAGAAGAAAAATCTCTGTCTTATTTCAAGAACAAGAATTCTTTTAGACATTTTCTTCTAGAAATTCTATTTTTTCTTTTATATTTTCTTCTAGAAACACCAACTAATTGATTGTTCTTGTTAGTCAAGAGACAAACCAAAGTTCTTTTTCATTCTAGAAGAACTAATAATTTGTTGTTTGTAGAAAGGATAACAAGAGAAACATTTTATTATTCCATCCATAGAATTAGAAAGAGTAAACGAAATCAGGTTGATGAATAAATTAATAAGGCAGAACGAGTTGTTATAAAATCCATTCTCTTGATTTTTTATTTTAGATTACATTTGGCTTTTGATACAGATTTCATTGATACAAAGATTGATTGATTGATTCGATTTTTCCTACTATTCAACTTTTCTTCTCTCGATTATTTCAATGACAATCAATCAAATGAAAAAAAATCAATAAAATTTTTTTAAATATTAAACCAATAGAAGAAACAAACGAAAAAACTGCCTAAACTTTAACATTTTGAAGTTTTACGAATTTATTTTTCTCAAGAATTCAAACTTTAAACTTGTTTTCTTCTTCTTATTCTTTTTCTCATTGAAAATGATGGAGAATAAATAATAAATTCAAAAATTTAGAATGGGCTCGAAATCAAGAAGAAAGAATAATTCTTGTTCTTCTAACAGAAGAATTGTTTTTGGAAAGTTCTTTGCCGCTGTTATTGTTGTTTTGAAAAAAAACACCAAAACTACTTATCATTTGAATTCATTTGTGTCAAAGTGAGTGTGTTTCAATGGAGTGAATATAATTTTACGATTACAGTTTGTGATGAATGAATGGAGTTTAGAAGTTTTTAAGATTTTTTTAAAATAACTTTTGTTATTATAATAATGATCTCATTCAGAAGAGAAAGTTTTTCTTAAACTTTTGATAAGTTTGTGCTAGTTTTGTAAAAATTCTTTTTCTTGAAATTTTCTTGTTTTTTGAAATGGAACCATAGAATGACTTAAAAATGATTAATTTAATTTTCTGAATACAAAAGTTTCTCGTTTATCAAAGATTAACAACCCAAAAATAAGTCAAAATTTTAAGGTTTTTTCAATGAAATTTAGCTAGAAATCTGTTGAAGAAAAAAAATCCAAAAATAGATTTCATTTATTAAAATTTTAACAAATGGACTGTTGAATTACCACCAAAAACAAACAACCGAAATTAATTTAAATAAATCAATTTTTTTCCGTTCAATTCCAACTGGAAAATTGGAACATGTTCTGATTAAAAGTTTGGAATTATCGTCAACAGTGGTTGTGGTTAGAAAAAAAAATTTATTCTAATAAAACTCTAAAACCATATTTCAACTTAAATTAGAAAAAAATAAATAAACAGTTTTTCAAATTTTTCGAGAAAAAAAAACACAATATAAATATGGAGGAGAACTCACCACTTGATCCAATTGGAACAATTTAAGTAAATTTTTCTATTTATTTTGAGTTTTTTTTTTTGAAAGTCAAGAAAAAATTATAAACTTTTTTAAATTAACTTTTTTTATTTTTTAGTAAAAGTTTTTCTCTGAAAAAAAGTTTATAAATAATTTGATTACAACAGTCAATTGTCAGTTTATTTTCCTCCTCTAAAAAAAAAACTTGGGTTTATTTATTTTAAACAAAAAAGTTTATAATTAAAATTATAGCCCAAAACTTTTTATAAAAATTAAAAAAAAAAACACAAAATAACATTGAAAAAAGTTTGTTCCAAAAGTTCCAACAGAAATTTTTTGTTGTTGTTGTTTCAATGTTCAACAAAAATTTTTCTCTTGTTCTCTAATTAATTGACTAATTGAATTAATTAAAGATTCTGACAATTTCAACACGCTTACACAATGTGACACGACATAAAATTTCTTCACCAACCACAATGTATAAGTTTTTTTTTTATTGTTGAATGGAAACAAGTTTTTGTGACACCAAAACTAATCTTTGTTGATGGTTTGTTGATTTTATTGATAGAAGATCTTAATAAAATTTAATTAAGAGTTTCTTGAAGTTGAAAAGAAATAACCTGATTTGTTCCAAATTCGGCTTGAACTACTATCAGGCATGATTGGAACCTTTCATTGAAGCTGTGCTGTAGCGGTATAGCAAGAAAACAAATTCGATTCATTGTTCGATTCCAAGAACAATTGAGGCTTTCTCGAAACTTTTTTTTTTGTGAATTTGTCGTTCAATTGGTAACAATTGAAAAAAAAATCTATCGATTCAAATCATTCTAATCGGAATTGATCTCAAATGAAACATTTTGTATAATAAAAAAAAAACCGTTTTCTTTTCAAAATCGTCATCTCTAACAAGGGCTAAGGAATGGCAAACCTTGGCTTGTTGCCTATCTTAACGATCTCAATTCTCAGATCAAAATCAATTTATTTTCAGCCAATAAAAAAAAGTCGTTTTCACGTTCTAGCTGATGGAGAGATCTTAATTATCATTTTCGCGATCGTGTTTATTCGAACAACAACAAAAAATGCCGTAAAGGCAATAAATTCAATGATTAAAGCTGTCTGGCATCTGATCTCGAAACAATGCTACAAGCCTAACAAACAAAAACTCTTGGATTAGCCTTTGAGAGAATGGAATGGACTCGTGGGAAATTGAATGATTTTGTGATGGTTGCTTCAGCCGGGACTTGTTTTTTCCATAATAATAAAATTCTTTTTGACTGCAAAAATTATCAACGCCTGTGCTTCTCTCAATGGTGCATCAATGTATCTTGAAAAACGAAATAAAAAATTAATCAGTTGGTTTAATTTTTTCTGTTTGAAACTCATAAAAAATTGAAAATTGTAATAAAAATGTGCTACAATTTTTAAAATGAGAAAAAAGGCCAGTTCCAGGCTGGAATTACGATAATTTTGGTTAAATTCCGTAATACGGCAGTTATTCAAATATGAATTCTATGCTGTCTTGATTGCGGCAAAATTTCTAGTGTTTGGCAGAGAAAAAAAAATTAGCAAGCTTTCTGTCAAGCATAACAACGGTCTAAACTGAGCTGTAACAACCAAATAAATTTTTTTTGAAAGCTATTTATCAGAAAAAAAAATTAATTATAGTGAAAATATACTTTGCTGGTTATTTTTGTTTGGTGGATGTTTCAGATTGTCATCGTTTTGCTGAAAGCATTTTTGCATCAAATCAAAAAACTCATTAGGAAGCATTTTTTTTCTCTTGCTGTTGTCAGAGAACCAAAATTTTTGCTAGGCTAGCATTAAAAAATTTTGAGCACTAGAACCAACTCCAAAAATATGATCTTTTTTGTTTGAAGAGAAATTAAAATAAATATTGCATGCATTAAACCAAAAAAAAAAAAAAAACACTGTATCACCATATATTCGCCATATTTTCCATATTATTTGATCTCTTTGTGTCTTTGATGGCGAGATGATGAATCTTGATCGACCAAACTCAAACACATTTCGCTACTTATAAATATCAAAATAGAAACAAAAAATCAATCAAACACTAGGAAACCCATCCATTCTATTCTTTTCTATGGAAGAAAATTATTTAAAAATTCAATTTTCTTAAAAAAAAAAAGTGATGGCAGAGCATTAAAAGTAAATTTGCAAATTTTCTCCTGAGATTTTCTCTTTGTTTTTTTTTTTAATATAAAAACCAAGCTTTTCTCAAAAGAAATTCAATTAATTTGTTGTTTCCTTAAAAAAAAAATTAATGCAGAAAAAAAAAATTTGGATCAATCGTTTTCGATTTGTTCCACAAACCACGAACCATTGAAAAAAATAATAAATAATTTAAAATTTTTATTTATTTTGAAAGAAAATATTCAACAGCTAAAAAAAACTAAAACTAGAAGTTTGTGAATAACGTTCATTGTTTTTATCAAAAAAAAAAAAAAAAAATAATTGATTGAATTTAAAATTAAATTTTAACCGAAGAGTTCAAAAAAAAAAAACTGGCAATATGTTCCATTCATCATAAAATGATCAAGCATTTTAAACCGGTCATTTTGTTTGACCAATATTTCTCTGAAATCTGATCAAACTAAAAATTATTTTAAAAAAAAAAAAAAACTGCAATACTTAATCATCGATTTGAAAAGAGTGGAAAAAAAAATATTGAAAGCACTAAACTAATTCAGAAATGGAATAGAAGCCAAAAACGGTTAAATATGAATAACTATCGGAA
This sequence comes from Octodonta nipae, assembly GCA_034190945.1. Classification (NCBI taxonomy): domain Eukaryota; kingdom Metazoa; phylum Arthropoda; class Insecta; order Coleoptera; family Chrysomelidae; genus Octodonta; species Octodonta nipae. The sequence continues at coordinate 107,827 of JAVLUE010000042.1, read as the reverse complement.
TTTCGGGTTGTACCGCGGGTTTTCACCATTTTGCTATCCTCACCACCCTGGATCTCAACATAAAGCTAGTTTTTTTTTTTTAAGAAGAAGTTTATTATATTATTAATCTCATTACCCAATAGGAAACAGGGTGAGCTAGAAATAAAAACCAAGCTTTTTAAGAAAAAGTTTTTCTTTGTCACCTTCAACCATATATCTTGATTGAAATTTTTTAAAAAATATTCTTAGTTTTAAAATTTTCTTTTAAAAAATTTCATTTAAAAAATTTATCCAGATTAAGGGAAAATTCATTAGCCGACAAAGTTACCTGCTTCGAGAGTCACTCGGTAAAAATGTAACTCTCCCTACAGGATCCCTGGATCTGAAAAAAAAAAATAAAATGCATAGAATGTAAATATGGTGATGATCAACCAAAAACAACCAAAAAAGAACCGAAACTAGAAACTAAGAGGAAAATCATAATTATAATAAATGTCTAATAAAAATCATTGGATGGTGATATGATTTACATAGCTCCTGTAAATACTGTTCCATTCATCGTTCCATGAATCTCTCGTCATTGACGTCAATAATTTCGAAAATAATGAGCATTAAATGAAAAACCTTTCTTTTCTTTTTTTTCCTTGTAAATAGTTTTTTTTTTTTTATTACATTGGTTTGGTAAACGAAAGAAAAATGGTCAATTTTGGAATTCACTATCCTTTGGTTTTGGGAGTTGGATCAGGTTTCATAGTGTTCAACGTGCATTAAAAAAAAAAAAAATGAACCCAACCGTATAAACTGTATATTATTCATAAAATTCTTGAAAATCAGCGGGAAAATTTTTTTCTGGTTAATATTGGACCAGGTAAAATTTATGTTTCGGTTATTATTAATAATAAAAACAACCAAGCCAATCAAATAAATGAGTTTTTTGTTGTTGTTCCTGTACTTGGACCTGAAAACTAACCTTCCTACATGCTTCATTATTTTCAATGATGGTGATAAGATTTCAACACATCATCATCATTATTCAATAAAATAAAAAAAAACAATCTGATGAATTGGCAAGAGGAGAAAAAAAAAACTGTTTTGTCATTGGTTTTAATAGAAGAAGAAAAACTATTTCGAATGTTTTGAATTGAAACAAATTTTTTTTTTTTTTATCAAATTATTTCATTTGGCTTAGTTTGATGCATGTTTTAGCAACATGAACAATCGAATGATTTTAGCTGTATTGCTTGATTGCATAATTGCTTGATCGATTTGATTATCATCGGGTTGACAATTGGTGGCTCTTCGAAATACTGTTGGGTATTTAGTTTTCCGAGAGAAGTCTGTAAAGCCTATGATCACGTTTTGGTGTTTTATTTCATGGAAAACTTTCCAATTCAGTAATTTTTTCTGCTTTCTCTTCTTCTACATTGATATCAACTCCAAGCGTAGATTCTTTCACAACAACAAAAGCAATCGGAATAGGAGAAACGGAGAGAGAAAGAACATCAAACAGACACGTTCACTAAATAAAAAAAAAACATTCACTGAATATAATTACTGTGGAATTATTGTGCATAATAACAGTAATAAAGTTGAAACATCGTCATCTTGGAACTCGGCTAAAATATTTCTTGAAAAAAATATCCTGAAACGTGTGGTCAAGAGAAAAAAAAACACCCTCGAGTGTAATAAGAGAAGCTTGACAAACTTTTTGTTTGTAGGCAATATAATAAATTATTTGATCAATTGGATCAAACAGCTCGACCATGTTTGGAATATTGAGAAAAAAAAACTGGACTATTTAGGGGTTAATCTTTGAAAAATTTTAACACTAAACAAACTTTTGTGTTGATTCTCTTAATTTAAAACTTGTTTGGTTATTCTGAGATGGCTGTGATGGCTCTGAGTTTTTCACTCTTGATTTCCAAAAATGTCTCGACAACAATTCCTATCAAATGAAAACTGTAAGTGTGAAAAACACATTATTTTTTGGCTTCGGATCAAACATCGGAACAACATCCATTTGTCTTGTGTTCTTGGAATAATAAATTAACAAGAAAGAATGGGACCAACGAAAAAAACTTGAGTCGTTTTGTTTGTTTGTTTTTTTTTTGTCTCTTAGTCTTTGTGCTGTTTTCCCATTGACCATTTGGACAATCTAATTAATACAAACAGCAATCTATTATCACTTGTAGTATTAATTTCGAAACCTTGGCAAATTATCATCTTATTATCACACTTATTCCATTGTGTTTGTCATATCGAAACGAAAAAAATTTGAAAGAACAATTGTCTTCATTGTGTGGTGGAGTTAAGGAAAAAAAAAACAACAACCAAAAAAACGTTTTTTTTTTAATGCTTAAAATCATTGTTCAATGTTCAATAACAGATATACCAACAGAGAACAACGGGTTAAATCAAAAAATTTCTAGCTTTATTTCTTTGTTCAATAAGTTCTCAAACAATTTTTTTCTTTTTCTTCACTAATTCAATCAAAGGGTTTTTTCTCTCTTTGAAACTATTTGATTCAATTTTTTTCCCTTGTTGTTGTTGTCGTGGAAAGTTTCTTTAAAAAAAAAAAAAAAATTCATCATGACAACTTTTTATGATTACAATTTCTTTGCATTAGGAAAACTTGGAAAGTTTCTTCATTCATTCATTCGAATTGTGATTTCGTTTATTTTTCTCGTCTTGTTGTTGCTATGTCCAATTTGCTAAATTCAAAAAAAACTCAAGATTCTAACAAAGAAAGAAATGGTGCAAAACCTTCAACATCATTCTCCAATCACTGGGATTTTGTGACCAGGATTTTACATTTAGGAAAATGACACTTTATTTTATTTTATTTTTTTTTGGTAGCTGTGCTACATTGATTGTGTTACAACCATTAGAACATCCGAAAAAAACAATGGATGTTGTTCCATTTTTTTTTCTCGTTTGATTGAATGGAACATTATTATAGAAATGTTGTTGTAAAGGAATGAACCAACAGTTTCATTGTTTCATTTTGGAGAAGGAAAGCAAGAGAAATCATCGATAGAGAAGAGTCGAAACAAAAAAAATCAAAGCTCAAACATTAAACATTTTTGGCCTTCTTCACTGTTTTTTTTGGTGTGCATGTGTAATGAACACTGGTGTGCATTGAACATTGATTCCGATTTCTTCTTTCGTCATTCAAAAAAAAAAAACCAATGACAGTATTTTTATGTTTCAACTGTTCAACAGAATAATCATCCGTCCGTTGAAATTTGCAGAATTTCACAATATGAAAAAAACATGTAATTTACTTAAATTTATATTCACAATTTAAAAGAAAACATTCTATTTATTTGTATTTTTTTTTTCCTCTCTGATGAGACTCTGTAGTACTCTGTTGATGGCCTAGAAGAAAAAATCAAACAATTGATTCTTTTAAAATAATCAAAATCAGAATGCTGTAACATTCGGATGGAGAGATCCAAGAAACCAAAACAAATTCTAGTGAACTCTCAATGGGAATTTCACCAGAATTTATTATCATCGAATCAATGATTGAAAAAAAACTTTTGAGAGAAAAAAAAACCCAAGAAAACATCAAACTAAATTTGATTGAGAATTTTTTTCTCTCTATGCTGCTTGGTGTTTGGAAATTTTATTAAAATAGAAAAACCAAATTGCCTCGTTTCTGATTAACATGTCGCTTGGGTTTTTTTTTTCTGCTTGAAATAAAGCCAATGATATTTTTTTCCTTCTCAAGTTATTCATTGTAACAATGTAAAAACTATTGGAAACTTAAATCAAGTTTCAATCTAGCAGAAAACGAAAAAAAAAAAACTTGGAATGTCTTATCAAGTGATGCAAATTAATGGAAGCTCTCACATTACCTGATTTCCTAATGAAAGCTTTTTCCTATAAAAAAATATATTTAACTTATTTTGGTCAAGTTTTTTGGTGAATAATCTGCAACACGCACCATTTATTAGAACCAAGCGTGGAAAAAGAAACATTTTGTTCTTGTTGTCAATGGATCTTTGATGGTCATTCATTCTTCTTCTCGATGGTCATTCAAGAGGAAAATTATCCGGCTAGTTTTCAAACTGTTTTGACTTTTTTCTTGTATGAAAGTTTAAAACGCTTTAATTGGAGTTTACAAGAAATTGTTCCAAAACGTTCCAAAACAAAAACGTTAATTTTGAAACACAAAGTTTTAATTAAACGCTTCTAAATTTTTGAATTTTTTTTTACATTTAAATGTCACGAATACATTGAGTTTTCAATGTTAAATATTTTTATTTGCAAAACATTCTCCTCAAAGTTAATAATGGATAAATGTCAATTTTTGAATGATGGCATTTTTGATTAAAGTGAAAAAAATTGAATTACAAAAACCAATTTGTTTTTCATTTTAAATGAAAGCTGGATTTTCCAATTTTTCACCAAAAAGAAATCTCATAAAAAAATTATTAGTTTTTAACATCAATGACATTTTGAAACAAAGTTTTATGGTTTTCGTAAAAAATCTACGAGAAAGAAAAAATCCAGAATATTCTTCTTGAAGAGAGAATCAAGGAAAGAGAAGAGGAAGGTCTAGTTCATACAATGTGCTACATTCAAAAACCATTGAAAATATTCGAAATATTCGACCTTTCTGGAATAGATATTCAAAAAAGCGTCGGTTCATTTTTTTCTACTTAACAAAAACGTAAAAAAAATTTATTGTCTTGAAGCTTTATTTTAAGATAAATTTTAATTTTTTTTTTTAATTAAAAATAATTCGAAAAACGCTGCGCTAATATAAAAAAAAATTCTTTTAAAATGTAAATTTTTCTGTTTGTTTTTTTTTTTTGCTGAAAATTTCAAGACCAAAATAAAACCTAAAAACTTTTACTTTCCCTGTGAAGGTTTTTTCGAATTAGTTCATTCAGGTTCAGAATTTGTCCAATTTTTTTTAAAGTTTTTTTTTCTCTTTTGAAAACACTCTGATCATTTTTGTTTTGGGCAAATTTATTTGAAATTAGTTTACAATCAGAATCAAATGTTGTTTTTGAACAAACCAATCATTCAATTGCTTCTTTACTCTGAATTCTATCTGTCAATATAGTTTGAAATAGCAGAAATATTTTTTGAAAATTTTTTTAGTTCCAATTGAAACTGGAAAAATTTTTAATGTTCGAATCTTAAAACAATTAGAATGATTGAATTTATAATTCAAATTACCTATCCCTTTCTCTCTCTCCAGAGTTCTGGTCTTTGTTTTTGAAATAAAATTTTGTTTAAAAATGATTTTTCTCAGAAATTACCGAGGTTTTTTTTTTCTCGTTCCCGAATTTTTCCGAAATATTTTCCAAGAAGATTGCTTCGAAAAACGATCGTAATTTTTTTGATGAAGAGGTTTTGAAAAGAGAGAGAGAGAGAAGAAGAGAAAATTTCAATTAACCTGAACATTCTCAGCCAGAATATTTCTGAGGAGAAAAACCACTCATTCCGATTGAATTGACAGAAAACAAGAACCAGAACTCTCAGAGTGAAGCCACGAATCCATTCTAGCCAGAAGAAGATACCCGGGTTTTTTTTTAATATTTATATGCTACACACTGTTCAATTCGACTCAATCATTTTGGCAACGAGAGATGAAGAAGGAAAAAACATGGAAAAACACACAAATCCCATTCGTGAAACGAGAATAAAGGAATAAAATGTGATTAATGTAATAATTAAGGCCACTTTCAGAATGTAATTAAATTATATCAGTGATTTGGGTTTTGTTTTTGGTTTTGTTCTGGTGTGACAAGTGTGCTGTAGCCATAATGTGCGCTGTAGCGATGAATGCGTTCAAAGGATACACACATTGAATTCTTGTTTTCCTACTAAATCTAATTTTAATTTCAACTTATCTATATAATTTCATTCTATCTCTCTATCTCTTTCTGTTTCTGTTTCAACCAGATAATACAATCAACCAACCAACCAAACGTTTCCCATTGTTTCTGTAGCATAAAATTTTTGGTCAACTTTCTTGTTCGCTCAGAGTCTAGAAACTTTTTTAAAGGAAACCATCGGTCTGTTTTTGACTCGCAAGATAAAACGGAGATTGAAAACTGAAACCTCTTTGCAGGCGAGAACCACAATTTCATATTTTTTCTTTTCCTATCATTTATTGAAAACAGAAGCGGAGAAAAAATAAAAATTCGTCGTTTTAATAAAAAACCAATTATATTTATTTAAAGACAATGGTGAGTTTTTTTTTTTAATCTGAATCATTAATCTTGTTTGAAAAATATATAATACAGAAAATTACAAACAATGTTTCGTGGTTCTTCTGTTCTTTGTAGAGCTTTTGAAAAAAAAATATATCTATTCACATATTTGGTAAAAAAAAAAAAAAAACAGAATTACTATGTACAATAACTGGTCTGTCGGTGTGTGTGTGTGTGTCCAAGTCCTATTCGGCTTTTTTAGATTTTTTCTATTGCATTGTTTCATCTGGTTTTTCATATAATGATTTCAACCAAGTTAAAAAAAATCCCAAAACATTAGAGAAATTTTTCGATTTTCAAATGAAAATTGATGTTTTATAAAAAAACGAGCAAACGTTGTGAACCAAAGTTTTTTTTGTTGTTGTTGTTAAAGGAATAAATCACTTGGAAAAATCAACAGCAGCAGCAGCAAAACAATAACAAGAAAAAAAACTTTGGAACAATACACACACACACACACACTGCAAATTTGTTTGATTGATTGAAGAGAGATGGATTCTTTGGATGATTCGATTTATTAGTTCGATTAGCCAAAAAACAAATGATTAAAATAATGAAGATGATGGAACGTGAGAAAACGTGTTCGTGAAATCGAATTCTTTTTTTCTCTCTGATTGAAACTGGAGGCTAGTTTCATTTTATTAGTTTTGGCATTTTTGTTCTTTGTTTTTTTTTTTAGAAGAAGAATGAAAACAAATTCAACATTTAGAAGAATACGTTTCAAAATATCTCGCTTGCCTTCCCAACAGTTTGCCGATCCAAATCAAATAGAATCCAAAACAGGCAACCAACAAAAACAATGACAATGAATTGGGGCTGGTCGAGCTGAAAATTGGACAGAAAGGACATTGATAGGATCCACAGACATGGCAAACACTTAGATAGAATAAATTTTGCGTGTTGAACATTGTTTCATTGAACCGTTCTAAGAAATGATAAAAAAAAAAAAAATCAATTTAAATCTTTAAAAAAAAATGTTTTTTTCCCATTTTGTTCTTGAAATTCTATGTGTCTTTTCATTAACCTTAAAAACCAAACAAACAGAAATTTCTTTTCATTTCTATGGGAAAAATCCTACCTGGAGCATAGTAATCGTAAATCCTGATCGGAATGTAACGAGTCAAATTGGCTACAGGATACCACCGTTGAACAGTGAATGAAACACACGTATATAACTAGTATCAAGCTATTGAGAAGAAAATATTTTAAATCAAAATTCTGATAAAATAAACTAACGTAATCAAAATAGAATGCCACTTTTCGTTCGAAGAATCGAGCTTCTTTCAAATTGCCAACACTAGAGGCTCTCACCATGACATCAAGATCTTGTTGTTGAATGAAATAACCAGTGGGAACAGTCACTTCCAACACAGACATTCCCGATGTACGACTTTCGCTGACCAATGTCCACCGTTGGCAAGATTTGAATGTGATATGCGAACTATTGCGTCCAGTGAAAGTAGCCGTGACATCAAGATCAAACGAAGGAATAGGTGGCCTGATTTGGAAACTCTCCCAATCGACACAATACTCAACATTGAGCTGAATAATGGCTATACCCGAGCCTTGGGCTTTCACAGTGACAGCTCCAAATGCATTTGGTATGTCAATGGATTGCATTTTAGACAAATTCTCTTCACCAATGTGAATCATTTTGGAGAAATTATATGATGTTGGAGCTTCAATGGTAATCGTTATGTCAATGACATCACGGAGACGATCTTTATTAGAATAATCAATCAATGCTTGAAATGCAACAATAGTGTCCTCTGTCGAAGACCATCCTGAGTCGTAAAGACGTTGAATGTTGAGCCAATCAACAATTTCTTTTTGAATCATGGCTTGTCGCTTTATATGAATCAACAAACCATAAGCAGTGGTGGCCACGTTCGAAGATTCATAAGTAGTGGGAAGACGTGGCAAAATGAAAGGTCGATTACTTTCCACTTGAGTTTTGATTGGCGAAACGGCTTCTTTGCCCCAGTATCGCATTCCACTAACCTCACGCATTCTTCCATACAATAAATTGAAACCTTCGATCGCTTCAACCGATTCTACCATGGTCAAAGCATAAGTAACAATAGCCAACTCGTAAGGATCTTCATATTTTTTAACTATATGTAAAGCTCGTTCCAAAAACCGCTGAGCTGAAGTACGAGCTGAGGTGGCTTTTGAATCAACTTCCCCACTTAAATCACGAACTTCGGCCAAGGCAATCAGAACATGAGCTGTTAATGCAATATTTGAAGTCATGTTGGTCCTTCGGTTTAAGGCCACTTGGTTAGCCACCTCTAAGAATGATCCGTCCGGTAGCTGTTGTCTCAATATCCAATGTATAGCATTTTGTATGACTTTAGGATCAATAAACAAAAAGTTTTCCCATTCTTGAAAAGTGGCCAGATGAAAGATACGGACTGTGAATGCAGTCATCCACAATGATGGTGTCGAATGCCATCGAAATGCACGGAATGATCCATCAGGATTTTGAAAACTCATTTGACGTTGGTACTGTATGTTCAAATATTTGAAAGCTTGAAGCTCAAGATTGGCTTTTCGCTGCCCAGTGTGTCGTAGATATAGTAAAGTGTAAACGTTGACAGCAAAATTGAACATAGTCGGTTCAGCTGCATCATAGGGCTTTCTCAGCATCATTGTAGCATTCATTGGAAGATAAGGAAAAGCAGGTCCAACAACATCTCCCACAACTGTGAGCTTTGCTCGATTTGATCCAAATACATAACGACGCTCTTGTCGATAAGGGATGATGGGGTTTTCTGTTACATTCGTTTCTAAATATTTGATCAAATAAGCTCCTTGCGAAAGATCAAGTACAACCGAGGTATGAGTGTATTGCGGTAAACCATCCGGTAGAACATGCAAAGTTTTCGTAATAATATCTTTGGCAACTTGAGTTTTAGCCGTGACAGTGACATTGATATCTCCAATGCGCTGAGCAACTATGGGCATGTAGACAGTTTTAGTTCGACCAGGATAAATCATAACCAAATGCTGATGTTGACCAAAAGAAGTACGTGGATTGTACGATTGAACTCGACCAAACGATTCAACATGAACAAACTTGTAATCAAATGAACGAGCCAAGATGACAACCACTTCGATTTCATAAGGTAAATAGTTAAATATGCTGATTCGGACACCAATTTGTTCGCCCATGACACAAACAGAAGGCATCTCGACATTCATGTAAAACGGTCTGACGCTTGAATATTTGAGTTTTGTTTTTTCGATGCCAAAACCAAGAGATTTGCTCATACCAAAACTTGAAATGATCCAATTGACAGGAGCGTTTGGCACGGACGCTTTGAAAATATAATATCCTTGAGGTCTAGTTAGTGATCAATCAATTAGTTCCACAATCACTTATCATGATGATACTACCCAATGTTGATATCTTTCCAAAGCCAACTGTTGTCATATAAACGCTGTAAACGATTCGTTCGGCTCATACGAAACTGAGCCAAATTATAGATGTCTTTTTCTTTGCCTAAAATAGAAAAAAATAAAATCCGCTTAAAGCCTAAGAAAAAAACCCACAATTTCCTTCATCGCTTCCATCGCGACAATCGAGCCGACCATCACATTTTTTCATGTAATGATAACAAGCACCGTCCAAACAAGAAAAAAAACCACGTGTCCGGTTGCAAGAGTCCGACCGTCGAACCAAGTTGGCATCGGTGAACACCACCAATCCAGCATTCTGTTAAAGAAAAAACCGGTCAAAAAAAGAAAGCCTTTTTAAGTAAGCTAACCTCAAACGTTCGATTTGAATCGATTCCCAGCGTGGGTGAAGGAAAATGAATATAACGGTCAATGAATCCATTTCGCGAATACCAAGTGAACGTTAAAGAACCGTTACTCGAATCAAGATTATCGTCGAAACTAATCATTTTTTGTTGAACATGAGCGTAACTCAATTGATTATCAGCCTCCAATCCGTATAAATCTTTATCGATGGCTGCTAATCCAACGTAAGTACCTGGTTGCCCTAGAACAACGACCTCTATCGTATCACCAGTTTTGTCTTTTCGATTGTTCAGTGTGACAGTAAAGTTATTGCATGAAATACCGTTAACAGGAAACGTTATGGCATCGGAAATCACTTCACCACCGGGTGCGATATCGTAAACAATTATCGTCGTACTGGGAGCCATTTCTGAAGAAACACTAAAAGTAAAAGTTTTGAGCAGAGAGGTCATTTCTTCACGGCCAGCCACAAGAATGATGCCTTTCGAAACAGCCAAGTAATTGAATAGACGAACATAGTAATTGGCACGAACGTGAAATATCACGTAATGTCCGACAGTCGGTTTCAAGGTGCTTGTTGAAATTTGAATCAATCTTTGGCTTGGAGAGTATGTGGAATATATCTTTAGTTCAGGCGACTTGATCGTTACATCATAACTATCTTTGAAAAAAGCTTCTAACGAAAGTGATTGAACTTCGCTCAACGCTCGTAAATCATTGTTGAGATCTTTGCGGAGATTGATTTTGATCTCCCACAATCCATATTCGCTTTGCGACATTGGCACATCCTCTGTGGCCAATGTACGTGATTGACCATTTTTGAAATTTATACGAGAACGAACTTGAATTCGATCCGAATACAGCAGATCTCGTGATATGGGTGAACCATCTGCGTGCGACATCACCGCATAAGCTTTGAATGGCATCATTGGTTTGAACACTTGCGGTGTTGGACCCAAAAATCTCAAACGAATTTTTGAATTAAAAATGTAAGCTCTTGCATAGCCAGAATAGATGAGATTTAAGAAACGTTCACCAACAAAAACCGTAACCGTTAGTATGGCACCATCCATCGGTGCTCCGTTGGCCAGTTGATTGAAAATCTCCGTCATTGGCCGACGAAATTCATAATAACCAGAGAACTATCATCAAAACATTCAAGGATTCGAAAAAAATTTTTCCAAAAAAAAAAACCGAGGAGAAAAAAAAACAGAACATTAAAAAATTAATCAATAATCAGGACGATAATTATACATATCGTTCAGTCGTCTCGATGGCTGGACGATCAAAATAATTTAAACTCTGTGTCAACACTGGCCTGTTGAAGGATGATTGCTGAGGCAGAATCAACGTATACAAGATAGTTAAATTTCCCACCACCGGAACGCCATTAGTAAAACTAAAATTGAAGAAAAAAAAATAATTATCAGGTTTGATAGGAAGGTTTTTTAGAAAAAAAAACTCACTTTGCCATCACCGAACCTTTGATAAAGGTGTCAGTGTCCTGGAAGAAAGCCGGCATCGATACGTTCACTTCGAAACGTGTTTGATCTGTTTTGTTTTTTTGAAAAAATTTAGAAGAATTAATTTATTGGAAAAATTTTTTAAAGAAACCGGCTTTGCTGATTTTAATTTTTTTTCGCAAAAAACTTACAGAATTCTTCAACGGCAAATTGCTTCTCTTCCACCTGTCCTTGAGCGATGACTCGGATTGTCCAGTTCTGTCCGTAGACAGGCTGCTGCGAGAGTGTATACTCTAGACTGACTGCACCTGTTCAAGAAGCAATTTGAGTAAAAAACAACGTATTAATCAGATCAATGATTTCTTAAAGTTTTTTTTTATTACTGCAAAGATCTCAAGAAAAAAAAAAAACACTCCATAAAATTAACAAGCATCGAATATCGAAATCGAATTGAGTCTCTAAACAACTAAACTACGATGTTTCGAAGAAAGTGAAGCCTTTTCTATTAAGCAAAGAAAAACCCCATAAAACTGAAGTGTGAAATTTGCGAAAGTGTGCCTAGTGTGTGTGTGCGATGAAACTTCACTCTTATCACGAAAATCGAAATTAATATCGTTTGACATGAAACACGACTGTCACTCAATCATTAACACTATGTGAAGAGAAGATCGTAAAAAAAAATCGATCTACTGTTGATTAAAAAGAAAAAAATATTTACCAAGATTCGATTGTCGAGAAAGCCACCGACGCATGATGAAACCTCTCGGATCGATCATATAGATGTCGAGAGCATCGGAGAAGGCTCTCAGATCAGTTGTGATTGGCATCGTCCTAAAACGAACCACCTGGCCTTGCATGTAAACTGGTTTGTTGGTGGTGATGAAAATGGTCATCGAACGTTGTTCGAAATGTAACACTGTTTCATTGTGAAATTTGTTGCCACCAAAAAATCGTTTACATTGCCCTCGATCCATAATCTGTACTTTCCTGGTAAGGCAGTGCTGGGCACTCGAAGCAACAAAGTTTCCGGAATGCTTTCCTTACACAATTGATGGGCCGATGAAAGTTCAACACCGTTTCGTTGTAACGAGGCTCGAACATTGATTGGTGCTGTGGTCCGGTAGATGGTGACTAAAACGCGATAACTTGTCCCGGACGAACAATACGAGATGCCACAATAAAATAGGATCTAAAATTTAAAAAAAAAAAAACTTTATATTAGATATTAATTTTAGAACGAGTTTATAAATTTATCTGAATTTAATAACCGGAAACTTTTGCCTTGGACCCTAAGTTCACGGGTTTTGGTTTTGCCCTCAAAGTCTGACAAAATCAATTCGTTTTTGAACACAAAACAACAACAACAAAAATTGATATTACCCAGCCTAGAATACCAAGTATATGATAGAAAAAAAAAACCATTCAAAGCAATGCAATACGGGTTTTTGATTTCTTCCGAAAATCAGTGCTTGAAAATTAACCGACAATCGGGAACCATTATGACGATCTGACAGTCGTTCCCAGAAAAAAAAACACCAATTGAATAAAAGTTCCAATCGAATCATTTTGAATCCAGGAACGATTCATTCAGCTTAAAAAAATGATGATTATTGCCATCATTATTATGAGATGGTATCATTTTTGATTTTTGAACAGAAACCAAAATGAATTTGAATAGGAAACTATTTACACTGGTGTAGTAAACTAATGGCACATATTGAGACTTAATTCAAACAAGAATCTCTCTCAAAAAAAAAACTATTTAAATTTTTTTTTTTTATGATCTCTCGGTACGGGTTTATTGGTTAGATTAGAAAATTCAGGGCCAAGGAATCAAGAACGTTTCGAACGGTCCTGAACCTATTGTCGAGAATCGCAAATTTTGAAAAAAAAGGGAAACACACACTTTAAACTCACAAAACATATCTGAATAGTAAAAATTCCCGGAACATTTCTGAAGAGCAAATCGGAAATCGATTCAAGTACCATCATTCAAATTGGATTAATTTCGTGGAGAAACATTAAAAATAAATTCCAATAGTAATTCATTGAATAAGTGGATACAACGAGATAATTATCGGAAAGCAAACAATCAAAAAGCTATAAAATTAAACAAAAAAAATCCATTCAATGAATCATTCGGGTTCATAGAATTCATCGTTGGTTAAACACAACACACCGTCTTAGTAAAACCACCACATTGTGTTATGTTCCAACAATACAAAAAAAAAAAACTGTTCCAACAGATTCAGAGAAAGAGAGAGTGAAAAAAATCGTGAAAAAACGATTTTTTTTCTTTTCAACCAAACAAATCGATTTGTAATGAAACACGATGTTCAAATAAAATCGTAAATGATTGATTTTTGTTGTATCGATGTTGTTGAATGCTTCTTTCTATTTTCGATAATTAGTAAAAATTTTTTTTTTACGAAATTTTTTCCCAATTGACGTAAACGTGCTTCAATATGTTACGTTTCAATGTGTGTGTGTTGAACAAACAAAATCCAGTACCATGAACTGACAGGGATATTTAAGAGAAAATCAAGATTCCCGTAAACTTTTTTTGACACAAAGCCCACAACAAATAGTACTATTCGGGTATTCTATTATATGTGTGGCGCAGCTGTGTGCATTGTGTTTGATAATACCGAAACAAACAAACTAAATTGAAAAGAAAAGAAGTTTGTTGCAAACACATATTGCAAAGCTCGGGCACGATTGGAAACATTTTTTTTATTTTTATTGTGCTATTACAAAGCTTTGAAGCTTTTCAGTTTAGCTGAAACAATTCTGAACATTACAGAATATAATAATAAATTAAACAGAGGTTTTTGATACAAAATCGGTGATCCATCGGAGCGTCACACACACACACACACACACAGACTCTGTTACTCAAATCGAGAATCCACCAAAAAAAAAAGACACACAGAATGAATCAGGATTCTTTGAATTTATAAATGTTTTTTTTTGTGGTGGGGGAGGAAGAGAATCATTTTCATATTTGGGTTTCCCGTTTTTCGGGTTTTGTACCTCGGAGAAACCGATCGAGTATTCGATGAGATTGGCCTGATGTGTATTCATGTGAAATAGAAAACAATAAACGATTGTTTGTTTGTTATTCACTTTTATTCTTGGAACATGTCATCCGAACAGTGTTTATGAAGCGACCCCCCTCAAAGGTGATGAATCATCACCATCATCTTCTAGACCCGAGAAAACCCGACAAAAAATGATCATTCAAAGCCCTAGATAGTGGGGAAAACAATAATAATAAGTGAATTAAGTCGAGTATAATAGGATGTAGTAGTGTACCATTCGTTAAAGATCCTGATCCAAGAACTGTGATCTAGAACAGTTTCGAGAATCAAGATGATGCCTGAAGGGAATCATTTCGATGGTTCTTGGATCCTATTAGAATCTTGTTAGATATTATGTTATGTTTTTTTTATGCAAGTCATGTCTCAACTTGATCACAGTTCAACACTTCTTAAAAAAAAAATGAAACTCTCCCTTGGAACTAATTGGAAACAAAAAAATTTTAGGCCGCACGTGGCCCAAATGCCCTGTGTGCCTAGTGACAAAAAATTTCCATATTGAAACAAACAAGCAAACAGCAGATTCAAAGAGAGCATTAGGTTTCAATGATCATCAATGGGGATCAATTTCAATTAGTAGTTAGGTTTGTTTTGGTATCCAAAACTATTGAATCGTTGGTTGTTTTTTTTTCGAATAATCAACGTTCGAATAATGATTGAATGTTTTCGTAGAAAATTTCAATTACGCCAACCATTTAATATTCTCAGGTTATATTTACTAAGATTGGATACACCTGTAATTGATGATGCTTTCCATTTGATCATTCAATCAAGGATTTCAGGTATTTCATTTCTTTTGAAAACTACAACTCGAAACATTTTTGTTTGCAATAAGGAAAAAACATTTGAATGAGATTTTTTCTTTTTTTCCATTATTCAATTGAAAATTCTTTTAATGAATGGCTGGCTCATCATAATTAAATTTTAATCGTTTCAATGGTAATTTTTTTCGAAACGATTCACTAAAAAAAAAACGATTTACAGACATTTCGAAAACAATAATAACTTTGCAAGGAAACCGAAACGATGTTTGTTCGGGCAACATTGAATTACTGAATGGTTGATGGTGTATTTTGAATTGACTTTTTTTTATATCATTTCTAGACTGTCTGAATCTAATTTTAACCATTCGTTTAGGGTTTTTCTAGACCCAAACACAAGTCTATAAAAAAATGATAAAATCTTTTAATATATTTTTATATGAAATCAACTCAAAACAATTTGCCTAAACTAAATTCAAGGTTTGTTTATTCTCCAAACTAAAACAACCAACGAATTTTTTTTTTGTTCGATTGAAACCCAAACATCGAAGAAAAACGATGTTGTTTATAATATCCATTCATGGTATCATCATCGATGATATGAGATGATCATCGATGAGACTATGATGCAGCCATTTTTTTTTATGGCCAGTTATTCTGAAAAAAACTAAATTCAGCAACAGCAGCGCATCAATCACTGTAACTTATGGAAAGCTGGTTGTTCGTTAAATATTATTGTTCGTAATATATAATCGTTCTGTGTGTATTACTATTCTGCTTTCTAAACTAAATAATTAAGTTTCTATGTAAATAATTTTGATATAAAAATATTTCAACTGAATAAACTTAATGGGAAAAATGTGTACTAATAAATGGATATTATAAGAGAATTAATGAGATGAATAGAATGGCTGTTTTCATGTTCTAGGAAGAACATTTAAGTAGAAATAGAAGAGAGAAACAAACAAACGGAACTTACGGCTCTGGTTGAATGAGATCTTGATTGATGTCATTAGTCATGATGGCCGAATTTTCATTGGGATATGGGGATTGTTGCTGTGGAAGCGGTGGCAGCGGAGGCGGTAATGAATCCGACGGTAATGACGGTGGCGGTTGTCCCGTACAACATTGCCATACCGTTGCAAACACCAACAATGAGATTGCCAATGATGATGACATAACCGACCTTGATGATTGCCTACTATTTTGATTGTTTGATGGTGTTTGTGTATGGTACCATTGACGCCCTACCAGTAGCCTATCAAGCCTACCGATTCTTCTTTGAATAGATTTTTTAGATGATTGAGAATTCATTTGTTCTAAAACGAAAAAAATAAAGAACGATGTTCCAAGTATCGAAAATAATCGTAGTTGAAATTCGATTTCCAGAAAAAAAATCGATTTTCGCAAAATTGATGTTTGTTCGATATTGTTGTTTATTGCAATTCAAAGTGGAGAGGAGAGGTCACCACATAGCCATCCTGATTTATTCGATACTTGATTGTGCCATTCGTGCCTCGTCCAAATTTTCCGGCAAAAAATTATTCTTTAATAATTAAATTAAAACATAATTAATTACAATTAATTAATATTCATGATGATTAATTTCTCTGTAATGTTGATCATCATTCTCATTGTTCAAACATATTTGGGTACTTTTATTCAAAAAAAAAAATCGATATTTTCGATATTCGAAAAATTGATAATAAAATCTAGACCCAGCCCAAAGCCTAGCTGTTCATTTAGGAAAAAAAAACTCAAAAATATTCAAAATTTTTCCACAACTGATCAAACAACAATCAAACGAGACAGCTTTTCAGATTGTGTGTACACGCGCGTAAACCACCAGCAAAAACGACAATTGAAGTACTTATTGTGCTGCAATTTGTTTACCTTTAGGACCTAGAAGACGATCTAGAGGACCCAAACAAATATGAGCAATGTATGTGTTGGTGGCACACAATGCCGGTCTATTGATATCGGTTTTTTTTTGTTGTTAAGGTTTTCCATTCATTCATTGATTAATCTATTGAGCTTTACTACTATTCAAAAAAATTTGACGCTTTTCGCATTTGGCTTTCGATAAAAGAAATTATCATTGAAAAAACGATGCCCGCAAAGTCAATTTAGGGTTTTTGATATTTTCACTCGCTTTCTCGAGATCTTTTTGTTTGTTCGAAAATCGGAAATTGAACAATGAACAAAAACTCACCAAAAGACACCTGAATTTGATGTGAAAACTTTCGCAACTCAATGGACGACTACCACAATAATGGCAGTGTTTTTTTTCTCTTTCAATCAAATCGAACAAAACTAAGCTAGGCCCATTCCGAGTCGCAACAACCATCAATAAGGATTTAGAAAATAGAAAACACTTCTAAATGAACCATTCTATTGCTCAATGACATCCAAGATCAAAGGCCATAGAAATAGTAGGCAACATTGGCCAAACTAGAACACCGGGCCAAGTTGCGGTCAAACAATATTTAAAAAAAACTGACACTTGAGAGTTGAGCTCCACTTGAAACGCTCTCTTGTCTTTCTCTCTCTGTCCTTTATTTTGAATGAGGTTTGGAGGGTTGTGGAAAAACTTCTAGATTAATCCAACAAACCAAAAGAAATCAAGTGTGGAGCTGGGCCTAAACTTGACTAGAGCTCGAGCTTTTCGGGTAAATCAAAACTCTAGTACTCTTAAAAGGCGGGAAGAAGAAAACTCTCTTTTATCATTATCATGAGCTTGAGTTGTTGAGAGCTTTCAATGAAATTCTGGCTTAAATAAACAATGAAAGTGTGACATTTTTAGGGTTCACCAACAAACGACATCAAAAAAAACAATCACAATGATTCTATTGAACTTGAAAAGAATCTCATTCTTATTAAAAATTCGACACAAAAACCATCATCTAACCAAAACAAAACTGATGATGATGATTTCTAAATGTTTTAAATGTTAAAGAAATTTATTCTTTAAGGACTTTTTGGTGACACACCAAGAAGAAGAAGAAGAAGACGCTTTATTTTCCATAAAACTGTGATTGATTTTTCTTAAATGTTTTGTCGTTGTTGTTTTGGTGGTTTTACTCTGGTTTTGACTAAACAAAGAAATCTATTAATAAAACACAGTGTTTTCTGTTTCATCATAAAAATGAATCGCTCGCTTGCACGCACACAAATTGTCAAAATGACCCGAAACCGTTGGAAAATTTATGATGGAAAAAAAAACTAAAAATATTTTTCCCCATAGAAATAAGATGGATACGAATACGGTTTTAAGAGAGATGAAACAAAATGGCATTCAAACACATTTGGTGTGGGTCGTATTGGAGTTGAATATAAGCTGTGATCTTTGTTTAGATGATGGGTTAGCAAGGAGTTTGGGAGTGATGATGATGATGATACAAATCAGATCATCAGTTGTTTGAAATTAGAATTTCAACAGAATTAGAGAAAAAAATGGGAGTCAAAGGGCAATGGAAATTGACACAAGTTTTTCAACGCCAGTGTTTTTTCCACGGCTTTCCAATCCGAAATATTTCGGCTAACCATTAACAGCTTTTTGTTTCAATTTTCTGGTAAAAGGTTGGCTGGTTTGTTTGTTGATCACGCGATCATAGAATTCTTGTTATTCGGTTATTATACAGTCGGTCGGTAATAGATCTCTGCAACCAACACGGACAACACTAACGTTGTTTTTTGCTAGAAAAACCATCATCATCTTTGGTGATGATGATTCCCAGAGGTGGAAAAAAAAAATCTGAAAACCTCTGGAGATAAATCTAAATGAAAGGTTTAAAGTTGAAAGTTCAAGTTTGAACAACCAAAAAATACTTGGTTGAATGATTGAATTGGCAATTATCAATCAATGATTATTATTACAGTGATCAAGGGAAAACTTTAAATAACCCACCAAACACCACATTGATCATTGCTTGTCTAAATCGATGGAAGAACAAAGCCTGTGAATTAGGCGAGCAATGTTATGACTCATCACATCATCCCTCTCAGAGTCTATCAAATAGATCAAATCATCATCATCTAATCTAAGCGTTGCTCTTTCTACAGACGGCTTAATAACTAGATAAAAAAAAAAAATCGACATCGAAAAAACATCGACATCGAAAAAAAATTCAAACATCATGAATCTCTATCATGAATCAGCCGAATATGTCGAAGTGCACCTGCTTGTCAGCTTGTGTGTACTTGTAACGATTCTAAATAACATTAATCATTAGTTTTTTTTTTTTGGTGGTCAAAGTTCAGTCAGGTAAGTACAGGCCAAACGTTCCTTTTGCTTTCCCTTTAATAACCTTCATGTCAATTTTGGAAAATTATTAAAAATTATCTCGAACATTAATGTTTTAAAAAAACTTACACAGTGGAATAATGATGTTAAAAAATTTTTGAAGAGAAAGTTCTACGATCTGATACGTGTTAAACACACACACACACTGGGCCATCAACACGCAATCTCTTTTCGAAGAGAAATTCTAGATTGAGAAACAGAAGTTCGTGAATTCTCGATTGGCAATGATCAAATTGGCTAAAAGAAGCTTTTAAAAAGCTTTCCAATTACCAAAAATCGGTCGAATGTTTTTTTCTAGAGTTTGATGGACATCGACGGCCCTCCAGAATGACCACAGAACAAACCCACAACACTACAAACTAATCATTTGATCAGATTTAAAAGAAAAATTTTATAACAAACAGGATATTTATTGCCAACATATTATGATGGCGACAATAGAACTAGAAACCGGTAAACGAATATGATCGTCTTCAAAGTATACCTTGTTTTGGTCATTCATTCGGTTTTGTTTGTTTTGCGACAAGCTCAAACATCCATTTCGATGGTTAACAAAAATTACAAAAAAAACTAAACAATGTTTCGAATGAAACGCACACACACACACACAAAGAGAATCGTGATTGACCACTACCAGTTTTTTCTTCTTCTTGTTGTTGTCGACCGTTTCGACGTCATCATCATTATCATCTCTGGACAATTGGTAGAGAGAATTGGCTTAGCAAGAGAATCATCTTCTACCAAGATGGAACTGGTCAAAACAAAAAGAATTTTCAAGTTTCAGTGGTCAAAGTTTTGGTTTCGTGCTAGCCAATCCTTTTCAAACACGGACAACAGAGACGACACGTTTCTTATCTGACCCAGAAAAGTTAAACTTTTTTTTGCACACCCTGTTTTTCTGATTGAAACAAACTAGCCATAGAAGTTCTTGATAATGTTAGTGTGATCGTGTTCTTTCGATTAAACCCGAAATAAAAAAGAACCAAAGTTTTGGCAAGATTAATCAAAAACACTCGGTGCTTATGTTTTTTTTTTTAAACACTCTATGTGTCACTTGTGTCATTCGATTTTTGGGTAAATATTTAAACTAAACGAAAACAACATTATAAAATAGGAAAAAAAAACTATTGATAATCAAAGCTGAAACAACACTTTTTAATGCCTTCCCATTGTAATCGATGTGTTTTAGTGCACAATTCGTGCACAAAACAATCAAAATACGATGAAATATTTTTGTTGAAATACTGCTGGCTGGCCAGTGTCCACCAACATTGTTTCATATAATGTATGTGATTTTTTGTTGTTGTTGATGAAATTAAGGCAACCACGAGCAACAGAGATTATTTAATGAACTCGTTTGTTTGTTCACTTGTTCGTTCGTTCGATTGAACACGGAATAGTTTTTTCTTTAAGAAAATGAAAAGGCTGATAGATAAAAGAACAGCGTTGGTGGTTTCCGAAGAAAACGCACCTGTCGTGTGATGGTAAAGAAACAAACAAGCAAGCGAACGAACGAACGAACGAACGATTAAAAAAAACTTTCGTGTTCGGTTTATTATTTCAACGAAAGATGGATTTCAGCTTTTCAATTAGACAGGTATGGAGAAAGAGCGAGAGAGATCAAACCATTCGAGATCTACAGCAGAACGAAGAATTTCGATTTTTCATATCGAATCACAAACGAAATATCGATTAATCGTTCCAGTGGCTTCAAATCAAGGCTCATTTCAATGATAATGAGAAAAACTAATCAATTGAATCATTATCGCCTCTGTTCGATTTCAAAATCGATGATCGATCGAATGACACACACACCGTGTGTGATTGTGCCACCTTCGATCTTCACGATCATTTTGAGCAATGTTAATGATGTTAGAACAAAATTCAAACCTTCAATTCAAAAACTTTTTTCAACAGAAATTTTTCGGAAAGTTTCCCCAAACTATCTCATATTTCGAGATGAATATTGATTAAGCTAAACTAGGGTAAAAATTCAAAGGTCAAAGAGAACAAATTTTTACGTTTCCGCGTTTAAAGCTTTGATTTTATGTAAATTTAATTTAATTTTTTTCGATGATCACATTCGATGAAAGGCTTTCGAACAATTAAATCAAGCTTTGAGTGAGATGTTCATTCAAATTCAAATTCGAATTCAAGGAATGTGAAAATCATTCATCCATCATCTTTGTAAGATCTCTAAAAAAACAGATGATCAGACTCTTAGAATACTTGGTTTGGAAGATAATGGATTCATCTTCTATCCATCACAAGCACAATCATCACATATCTTATCCATCTCATTTTCACTGTCCATAAGTTGCTTGTCGAGCTTAATTTTTTTAATTCGAATCTTTTCGAACACTTTCGAACAGATAGGAACAATGAACTCAATGATTTGTTCCCAAATGGAATAATTGAATTTTCGAGCTGAATCCTCCTTAAAAAAAAGAGGCATCCTCCTTCAATTCAATGTCACAATTCAAGTTCGCGTCATAATGTTGAGTGACTTGAAAAGAGTCAATGAACATGGCTGTCATTAATAAAAATTAATATTCATTTCTAATCAACCGTTTCGTTGGAGGGTGTTGGACATTTTCTGACAGTGTTCTTCTTCTTCTTTTTGCTTCCACTGTCCATCACTGTGATAGTGAAAGGCCCATCAAAAATCAATTGTCCGAATTGTGTTTCATATTATTGTTTTTTTTTCCAACCAAACTAATAATGGCCACAAAGCCCGCAAAAAAAAAAAAATTAATGAAAACTCTGTTTTGCCATCAAATTCAATAAATGTGACGAATGTTTCGGAATGAGATGACAACTGAATCGAGTTGTAGAGTTTCTAGATTGAAACACTTCATAGAACAAACATGATGAAACAATGGGAAAAGAAGCTCATGCGGATGCGTCAAACACACACACAAACAAAATGATCAAGAATTTCATTCAATCAAAATGACAATCAAACTAAGAGAACGAGAGAGAAAGAGAGACAGTAAAGTCCATTAACCATTTCTGTCCAACCAAAACACATCGACATCGAAAAACATCGAAATCGAGAAAAACGATGATGTCACATCGTTTTTAAAATTGATTTGACAATTCGGTGTGTTATGGTTTTGGTTTTGATTCCCATTGGGTTCAAGTTGAAATTTTACAAAACAAGCGTGTCAACCAACGAATTCGAACAATTAAAAGGAAAGAATCGTACAGCGTGAGAGCATTTTTTTTTTGGTCATCTATCACTCGATACATTTTCACAGATTCAGATTCTTAAGAATCTTGATGACTTGATGCTGGTTATTTTAGCATAAATTTGAAAACATCTTTTAAATGATGGATTCCTATTCTCTATGAATGAATCCTGAAGAGAGATTGATTATAGCATCCAGAAATATCATGGTGTTAGGATGTTTGAAGAGAGTTCAAAGCAATTCATCCAAAGCGATGCATTTTCATAAAGAAAAAATGCTTTTCGAATTCTTGAGAATTTTTTTTTTTTGATTGTTTGACGGTTTTTTAATTTCTCTTCTTCTTGGTAGCTGAACGAATCAATCAGAAAAAAAAATCAAATATGACAGCCATTGAATAGGAATAGACAGAGCCATCATCTCCATGAAACATCTGCAAGCGAAACCCGAAAAAAGGTTTGGCCAAGGAAAACCACAACAACACGATTCCTCAATGTGTTTCGTTGCGAATCTAAAGCCAGAACGCAAACACACAGATGATTCAAAAAAAAATCCTACGACATTTGAAACAGCTTCTAGGGATCGGATTCTTTTTGGACAGATTAGTCTAGTGGAGATCTGTGTCGAGAGATTAGGGCCAATTAAACAATGCTGTTGTTCGGGTCCCAAAAAAAAAAAAAAAAGATCGATTGATTCAGAAGATAGATTGTAGAAAATATTGTGGAAATATGTTACTCTTTGGGCACAAAAGTCACAATAGTCGGATAGATTGTCAAATACAGCTGATGATGAGAATCATCATTATTAGAAGGAATCCAAGTAGTAGTCCGGCACGTGTCCGAATGGTCATTAAATCGGAAAAAAAAATCACCTCATCAAAAATTGTAGAAAGTTGATGACCATCAAAGTGAAAACAAACAACACCCTCTCTATATTTTGGGTCGGCACGTGACTGTCATTAGATCTAGGAAAACTTCTAATTCTCAGTTTGGATAGCAATCCAATTTGTACCAAATGACAACAACCCGGAGCTGTTTTTGCATTCAAAATTGTAACGGAAATTAAAAATGAAACAAAACAACGGCAAGAGCCAAGCGTTTGAAACCAAATGGTCTAGCTCGGGTTCACGTGATGAACGAATCATATTGTCTACCGACTAGGAGCCATTGAACTATCGTTAATTTTAAAATTTTGCTCAACCGTTACGAATCACATGAATGAGTGGTTGGGTATCTCTTTCTCATTATTTTTTAATTTTAGGCAGGTGCACTGACACACCAAAACAACACAAAAAAAACAAACAATACAGGTCACCCACCTACCTACCTGTGCTCGTTTGGCTGATTAGTTTTGTTTGAAAAAGTTTTTTTTGACTTAATTACAGATAAATAGTGTCAAACTAAAATTCAATTTAAGAAAATCAAAACAAATTCGTTTTCGAATTATTCTATCGGGTTGTTTTTCGGTCTGAATCCGAACCCAAGATGAGACCAGTTAGTCAACAAGTGTTCGTGTTTGTGGTCACTTTGTGACGCGATGGCACTACAAAAAAAAAGTTGCTGCTAGTTTTGTTTTGTTGTTATTTATTTGTTGTTGGAGTAGCCACGCACGGTGGCGCAGCAGCAATTAAAAAAGATTACCTACCACAAAAGCCGTAAACTGGTTACCTGTTGTGGTTCGATCATTTCATTTGGAAATGGATGATCATCATCTCAAATGAAGCAACACACACAAGTTAGCCTTGTCGTTTTTTTTAGTGTGACACACGAACAGAACAACATCACTCACACAAAATAGGCAATCATATTTATACTGAATCATAATGAGGAAAAAAAAAGTGACACTGATGGTAACACTGATGTGACACACCTGTGTGCGTTTGTGTTTCGGGAAAGTGAAACATCAAACAAGTAACAACATCTCTGAACCACCCAATAGGAATACTTAAAGAATTAGCATTTTTTTTGATAAGATTGTTTTGTTCGAAAAAAAGAATGTCGAAAGAAGTGTTGCAATCAACCGACCACAACCAACCTCTTTCAACATGAAATAATGGTTTTTCAAATTGCTGGTGGTGGTGGTTAAGTTTCGATAAGTTTTCATGTGTTTTAATGATGATCATCGTTAAAATAAAATTAACGACGATCATCGACTGAAAGAAGAAGAACCTACCTGGGCGATGTCAATGACAGCCAGGTGAGCTAGTGAAAAAGAATTTTCTCCGCTGTTTGTTGCTGTTGTTGTTGTGGTTTTTAGATGAAGGCGTAGTTTTTTTTATTTTAACGATGCTCGATGGTCACAAGAAACAGAATTTAGATGAAAACATTCTCGGATGATTTTTCTTTTTTGGGGAAAATTCCGAACAGTTCCAAATGGATAGATTTTGAAGCGATCACGTTACAATTACAATATGTTCTTTAATTTTTTTCTATCACATTTCATGATTCATTGATTAAAATTTTTCGGGAATTGCCAGAAAAAAACAAAACACACCGTGCACATGTATACACTTGTCACCATTGGCAACCACCAAGAATTCGAAAATAAAACAACAATCTTGTCAGTGAGAGGGTTTAAAGGTGAATTCAACAATCTATGATTGTGACCACTGATCAGTGCGAAACAAACCGCTGAATATGTCAATCATCATTTTCGGAAATCTTCAAAACAAAACACTAGACACACAATTTACACGAACACACACACACACCTGATGACCAGATAGGTCATAGGAAACACCGATGGTTCGAGTCAAACATTCAATATGTTTAGGCAGCAGTGTGGCAAATAGATGAGATAACGTTCGTTTGTTCTTCGTGTAGCATCTGAGAAAAACAAGACAAGGTAAACGCGCGCTGGCGCTTCACTAACCGATAGCCATTGATCGAATGATAAAAAATGTTTGCTGAATGAAATCCGATGCACAAACGCTTAGCTTTTTTCCTCCAAACTCGAAACGAACAGGAACAGAGAAAGAGAGAAATGACGAAATGAAAAGAAAAAGGCGGGATATTCCCAATCCAAGCATCAAGCTCTTGTGTTGCCGCCGACGGTGATCGTAAAGTTTGTTACGCGTGCGAGGGTTTCCTCGCAACAAACAACAGCCAAATTGTGGTAGTGGCAGCGAGAGATGATCACGAACGAAAAAGAAAAATTTCGGCAATCTTCTTAAATTTTTTGAGGCGATCAAAGTGATATCTGATGAATGAATTCGAAACTAGAGTTTTATTCATTTTTTTTTTTATACAAGATATACACAATCGTACAAATAATATGAATGATGAGCTAATTCGCCAAATTAAAAAGAAAGACTATAGCTAGAAAACTTTGGACCAAATCCACAACCAACTAGTCTTCATGTTTGATCAATCCCCGTGTCATCACTGTACCGGGGGGTTTAAGTATTTCAGCTCTTTCGCCACCTGGATTCTCGTGATAGGTAGTCTTGGCCAAATCAACCAAAGACTGTTGAAAAAATTTGAAATCAAAAACATTAGAAACTCGAGCGAAGAGATCTGAAAATAATTACCTTGAACGTACGAGGTTCATAAATGGCTATCAATGATAGGGCACGAGGAGTCAACTCAATGTTACTCTGTTTTTTTTTCGAAAAGCGTTAAAACTTGAAAGGTTTAAAATTCAAAGTATACTTTGACCAAACTGCTCAGAAAGTATTCTATTTTGAAATCATGTTCTTCGACGGCGGCCAACAAACGTTGACTGAAAAGATCTGTCATATGGATTCGTCTACGTCCACGAAATTCGGCTTGATATTCCATTTTTTTAACGAATTTCCCGATTGAAACTCTGAAAACATTTCTGGATCGTCCATAGAATGTCTTTTTTGGAATAAAATAAAAAAAAATTTTTAATAAGCAGAAACTTTGAATAAAAAATTTACTCCGGTCATACGAAACAATGCTTGTCGCTTAAGAAAGGACCTCTACTTTCGGGCCTTCTCAACCAAAATGGCATATATTTGAAACAGACCGATGTCAGATTGACCATTTTTCAAATTAGAATCCAAATATCTTTTTTTTGAAAAAAAATTAGAATCAATTGACATGTGATACTGGAGTCTATTTTAACAGAGATTGCCTGAAAAAAAAGTTTTGCAAAATCACAAATCGGAATTTTTATTGAATTTAAAAAAAAAATGAATTTGGTTTCATCAATTATTTTTACAGTTAATCAAATTTGAATCAATTCAATGAGTTTGAAATTTTAAAAACAGCTAACAGCAAACTGTTGAAAGAGCATTCCAAACTTTGTTAGATTTATTGTGAAAGAACTATAGTTAGCCCAAAAAAAAAAAGCAGAAAGCTCAGATATTTTATCAAATATTCTTATTTATCCATATTTTTCTTTAATAATTTACAAACATTGAACTTTTTCAAAAGTTTTTTTGAAAAAAAATAATCAATTAAAAAGCACCACCACGAAGTGCCAGGACCAAGTGAAGAACAGATCCACCAGTAACTTTGTAGTCGTTGGCCGTTCGATCATCATTCCTAGAATTTCAATCAATTAAAATTTTGGTAAATTTACAACCAAGAACTTACATTTGTTTACCACTGAATATCAATCGCTGTTGAGCTGGTGGTATTCCCTCTTTCTCTTCGACACGTTCTTTGATTCTTTCAACCTTATCAGTTGGTTCGATATCGATCTCAATCTAGAGCAAAATGAATCATTAAATAATTGAATTTTTCAAACCAATGAAACGGAAAATATTTCCGAAACCAAAGACTATTACTTCCTTTCCAGTTAATGTCTAAACAAAAAAATTCTTTAAAAAATTGATAAAAATCATTCAGTTTCATCTTACTTTTACTTTGATTAACATTTTTCAAATTTTTTTATAATATAAAATTTCCAAATTTATCAAACACCTAAAACTATTTAAGAGAAATAAAATGATATTTTGGTTTGATTTAAAAACAAGAAAATTCAAACAAAACACTCAAAAGGCAGAAATTGTGAACCCGGCTTCTGTTCTACCGTTCAAAGACTTTGTTACAGAATTTTTTTCATTTTAAAATTTTATTTTTTTTTTTGAATCAATTTTCTTGGACAATATGTTTTGGTTCCATTGATGGTTAACGTTTATTAATGTTTTGGATTCGTGTTTTTTGAATCTTTCAAACCGATGGCTTTCATTTGTAGCCATTTCTCTCTTAAAAAGTTTGGCCATTCACTTTCTCCTGGTAGACGAAAATCATTACTATTCACGGATTTCCTTACTAGTGGACCAGTTTGCTCTGCATCGTCTTGGTTCTCGGTATTTTTTTCCTCGGGAGTTGAAGCTGTTAGTGCACTGTTTTCGGGGTTCGATTGTGTAGAACTCATTTTTCTTCCTTCCGAGCGAATAATGAAGAAATAGTTCAGAGGTTTTTTTTATAAACTTTATTTTTAATTTGGAACTTTAATTAATTTTTTTTCAGAAAAATAATTCTTTGACTATGATTTGAACAAAATGAAGACTTCGAATCAATTAAAAATTTTATTAAAAAAAGAAATTGAATTAAATTAAAGATCCTCAACTTCGTTCGATTCTGTTGGTGTGGGTAGAGTGACTGTCGTTCTTCTACCACCTCCGTTTCCGCCGATTCCAAAAACTTGAACATCAACAACTGGTTTCTTTCCTGGAACTCGGTCATAGTTGACTTTAACCATTCCACTAAGTACACTGATATCCAGAGTTGTTCCAATTGTCGCATCTCGTTTCAAGCTCATCTGGAAAAAAGGCCAGACATTTATGTCCACTCCTTTGTCAGTGTTTCGGACAATTGGAGCGGCTTGAATCGGTTCAGTTTTATAAAAAAAATTGACGGCGATCACCAAAAAAATTAAATGAAAACTTGGCTTGCACATCATTTTTGTTTTTTTTTTTTTCGTTAAATGAACGGACAAATTCACTTCAAAACAAAGATTGAATTTAAATTGATCAATTCCGATAAATTTATAGTTTCATCTTTTTCAGCTTTCCTCTATTTTTTTCGTTTTTTAATTTCTCCAGAACAAGTCAACCAAACAAGTGACAAAAAAATAACGTAATCACGATATTTCTAGATTGTTTCAATTAACCATCGACTTAGTCTACTCCAATCGAGAAATATTGTTTAAAAAAAAACTTGATTTCAGTTATTTTGAGATTTTTTGTATCAAATGATCGAAACGATAAACAAGAATATTTTCAAGTTTTTTTTTCAAATATAAGCCAAAAATTTTTTAAAACTCAACAATCAAACAATTTAAACAGAGCAATAAAACAATAAAAATATAAAAAATTAAGTAGAAAAATCGAAAGTTTTTTCGGTCTTAAAGGGGTTAATAGATGTAGGTAAGTGCGAAACGGAGATTATCAATTAAAGACAGAGAAAAAAAACTCGACAACACAGAGTGCTTTGCATTTGCCAGAATCATCAAAACAATAAAAAATCAAAGGCAATGGTGTTTGGTTGAGCGATTAAATTCAAGGACATTGGATTCTTAACTCCAACCAGAAGTTACTAATAATGATAGGTCTCTCCAAAGGGTTAAACCAGAATAGAATATTTGATTAATAATAGGAAATTTTTGAAAAATTCAATGTCAATTTCATGCGATCTCTTGCTTTTTGAATAGTTTATGAAATGAGTGTTGAGTTGAAACAAAAATTTCAACAACAACGAAAAAAACACATCATTGATGAAGCGAAACTACTTTTAATGTTGATGTTTCAATGATATTTCTTTCGAACTTTTTGTTTTTCTCGAAACTTGATTTTAGAAATGAAAATCTTTTCAATGAAATCTTCATTAATGAATGATGCATCGATTGATGACAGAACAAATCAAGCGTTGAATCAACACATTGGATAACACATCAATCATCGTTAAAACACAGTGTAGTTTTTCTTCTTTCTATGGCTTAAACAACAACCCAACAAACAAGATAACGCTCGTCCAACAAAACTGGGTTTCGGTTCATCGATATTCTCTTCAATGATGACAACTTTATCTTTTTTCCGTATGAAGATTGCCTCATCCTTAGTCAATATTGGTCTCTTTTTGAAGAGAGAGGATTTTTTCGACAATGTAAGATCTTGGCTGACATGATCATCGTGTTTTGTTTTGATAGTTTCCTGACCAATCACAATTAAACGACCATGTTTCTCGATATGTCTCAATGCCACAACCACATCAGATATTAAATTGAGTTTTTGTTGGCGAAATTTCATTTTGATCACGCGGTCAACACGGTTCAATTGCTCGGGATTGAAATAGTTGGTCCAATCTCCCAGAATGCTTTGAAATTTGTTGAGTTTGGCAGCAGTTGGATCGGAATCAAATTTTTTCAAATCTTCTGAATTCACCACATTTGTAGTGCCTTGTTTATTTGCTAAAATCTCTTCGATTTCTTGTTTTTGTAGATTTAAATTCAAAAATTGAGCAATCAGTTCGGCCATCATAGGGGTGATCTGAAGCATAAATTTTTTCAATAAAAAAATCATCATAGAAAAACTGTACGCTGTCAAAACTTTAAAACCTCACCAATTTCATTTCTTCATAACAAATAAATAAAACATTATCGGAATAGAGTTGAGATAATTGCCAAAAAGAAACAACATGATCAAAATAATTTCCATACAAAAGATATCCGTTAATATAAAGTTCGATGAATTCGTCAAATGATAATTGAACTCCTTTCAATCGATGATGATAATAGTAAGCTACAATATGATCTTTCACGTTCCGTGCCATGTAAATCAACTGTTTGAATTTAAAATTTCATAATGTTGAGAACAGCAAAAAAAATAAAAACCTTGGCATTGGGTGTTTGCATTTGCTTTGGCAACAAATCATATGGTAGGCTGGTTGAAATTACTCTTGGTGATTTCAAACTTTTCAACCATCGAATATGTCCGTATAAATTGGAAGCTTCAAGTCGAGCCACTGAATTAGATTCGTCTTTTTCTTCTTCAGTTTTAGCCAATCCATTGTTTAATAGATTTTGATTAATCATAGACAGAACAATATCTTCCAATAAATGACCACCACAGGCTGGATATGATACCAGAAACACATCATCGTCACGAACTTCAAAATCTTCAATGTTCTCGAGCACTCGAATGTGAACGGCATCTTCGGGAAACTCATATCCTTTATATTGAACAATTTTAGCTATAGACTGCCGATAAAACTCTCGTTTTGTTTCCAAATCTACAGCATTTTCGATACTCTCTGATTTTTGAATCGAATCACGGAATGAAAACGTGATGCTCAACTTTTTCAACGAGTTCTTCAAACCTTTCATGGAATCGTTTTGATTTGAAAACAAAATTTTGAGCAAAACTCATAGGAAAAAATTTTTTGTTAATAAAAACTTTGCAATAGGAAGAATAATTTCCGTTCAATTCCGAAGATTTAGAATAGACAGGAAGCAGATTATTGTTCAAAAATTGATTCAACAAATAAAAAAAATGATGAAAGTTTGTGAATGCCAAGTATACTTGCACAATATGAACATGGCTCTTCAAAATTTCTGTTCGGCGCTTTTCATTTACATGTTGTTGATATTCTAAAATTTCATCATCATAAATGAATTTTTTTGGCCGCCTTTTTTTAAATTTTTTAATAATTAGGATTCCATGATGAATTTTTCGGAATATAAATTTGGAACGCCATTATTCGAATGTCAGCCATACGCTCAAGTAATTTGTTTAAATCAAAAAAGCGAACACTGTGATTATTGTTTTAAATCGTAAGAGTTTTCGGATAACTTGATAATAATTTGCTAACAATCTTTGTTTTCTTTTTAGCCTTGAAAATTTTTTCAAATGTGAGAAATGCAATTCAAGTTTTTATTGTAATATCGATTGCTTGGAAAAAGACATTTGGCACTGTAAAGTGGAATGTCCATTGGCTTTGTCCGAAAAAATTAACGAATTGTTACCAAAGAATTTTGATAATGATTCTCTGAGTCAATCAATTTTCAGCGGTTTTTCAACGGTCAATGATTTTTTTGCTAAAAATGATTTGTTCGATTTCACTATGTTGTTCTTGAAAATTTTTGGAAAGTTTAAAAACATTAGCAATGAAGAAAGTGTTGGTTTCAGTTCAAATAGTAGTATGTCATTCAATTTCGAAGATATTCCCGTTGTTTTGAGGAGAACATCAGTTGAAATAAGACATCCGTCTCAGTTTGAAACTAATCAACTAGATTTTTATCTTGGTCTTCTTGATGATTTAACAAAATCTAATATCACTCCAGAATCATTATCAGAAATTGATGATATTATAAGTATACCTCATGATGAATATTTCAAAAGTATAGTCTTAGAAAATCAAGTCAAGTTTATTCTGTTTGAAATAGTTGAGAAAATTGAAAATGATAGCATGGATGATTTCATTTTTATAAATTTTGGATTCGACCAGCTTACTTCAGATTCTGAAAGTGTTTCATCTCAACAAACAGTTATCAAAAGCTTGCCTAAAGATTTGAATGAAACAAATGAAAATGGTACAGCTTTCAATTTTCCAAAATCTAAGAAAAGAAAACCTTCATCAGAAAAAAGGCTGATGGCAGTTCATTTGATTTTTTCGAGAAACAGTTTGGAAAAAATCGGGAAGAAAGTGCCATCTCGGCTTATGACACGACTTTCAAGAATTATTATGATTATGAAAATTTCACTAGTGATTTTCTTTCTTTCTCCAAAGAGTTGGTTGAAACTGATGAAGAATCAGCAATCGAACTTCTCAAAACGAATTATCGTCTGATTCATCTAGGGAATCTAACCAAACAAACTTCAACCGATTCACAGTTGGAATTCTATTTCGGGTTTTGGTTGAAAAAAATCAAACGTTTGCTTTCGCTACCAGATGTGCTCTCCGTTTTTGGCTTGAAAACTTTTGATGAAATTGAAAAATTTTTTTATATAGTAAGTTTTTCAAAATTTACCAAATTTCGCAAGCTGTCAAGTCATCAGAACAAAAACTTTTAATGTTTTTTCTCCCATATAGACTCTTCGGTATTCGATTCCTGTTTTGGAGAAGATGGGCGTGTGTCCGATAGGCAGAGCTCTCTATTTGCCATTGACCCAGTTGAAACATTGTTGCTTCTCTAACACTTCTCTTGTTTTCAATGAAGAAACACCAAACACTTTGAAGGTGTTCTATTTGCCCCAAAAGAAATTGACGAATTTTCATGTTGGGAAAAACGTTGCAAATATTAGCTTTGACGAAATCAAAGTCAATTTCAATTACGATTATTTGAAATATGATTCGTCACATGTTTACACGTTAGATAAGCTTAGATTTTTGGATTGTGATTGTCGTCGATGTTGCCATGCTGCTCAAATCATTGAAACAAAAATCGAAGAAGATTTAAAGTTTTTTAAAAAAAACCAAAATACTATGGACAACAGTTTAGATGAAAACTTCTGTGATAAAATGCCATTCGATCCTGAGTTGATTTCCGCAGAGGATTACATGGAATGCCAGGAAAGTTGTGATATTTCAAAACCCGACCTTTCTCAAACCTTAGACTTTGACGAAGAATTTAGAAGAATACAAGATTGGAATGAAACTCATGGGAATAGATCAGATTTGGAGTATTCTCGGTTATTCATCAATTGTTATGTTCAAACTTTCCCATTTTATCGGGATGTTTTCGGCTACTATCATCAGCAAGTGACAATCATATTATTCAAAATTAATTTCTGTTGTTGGACTATTTTGAAACACTGTACTGAACCATTGGAAATTTTTTATCAACTCAAATATTCTCATTCTTTCTTGTTGCAGTTGATTGAATCAGTAAGAGGCTTTTTTTCTATTCAAATCTTTCCATTTAAAATTTCTTCAAATAGATTCCAATTGTTTTTGGCTCTCAAGATTCATGGATCAAACAATTTGGAACAATTCATTTTTTGTTTCATGAATTGATTGAAGACGTTTACAATCTAAACCAAAGTTTAATAGTGGAGTTTGAAAAACAAAATAATATCCAACAACAAGATAACATTGATTTCAGTTTGAAAACATGTCATCCAAATTATGAAGAAAATTCATTGACTGAAATGCCACAAGTTATTGAATCGGCTAGAAAATATTCTTTCGAGATCGCCGAAAAGAATGGCGCTTTCTCGTATTCTTATGATAGATATTCAGATTTTACCGCTTCCACTTCAGCCATTGTACAAAAAAATCAGTCTGAAAGAATCGCTTCAGAAGTTTTGGTTTTGATAAATGACATGTGTGACTCTTTTATCATTCGTTTTCTTTGATTTCAGAACATTCACTGATGAATTATTTTTTTTTCTCTACCACTTGAATTTATTCTAGGCAGACATACATATCGATTTTCAACTGTGATCCAAACAAAATTCAGTTTCATTGATTTTTTTTTTTTTTTTGATAAATTATCTGCTGAAATCATTTCCATTCCTCAGCGCTCATCATAATTTCAAATTTTGGCTCGTGGAACAAAAGTCTATTATTTTAGTGGCTAGTGTTGTTTTGCTCAACAATTTATAAAGTTTTTTTTTTTTTTAAATTTTTTTAAATAATAATAATTAACGTACAATGTTTTTTGTCTTCCCTTAGTGTTGATAATTACATTGAATAATTGATGGAAACTAAAAATCGCTGAATAAGTGAGTGAAATACAAAATCAACAATGTTTTTTTGTTCAATGAAAACAACAGCAAAAATTCTGAAGTGAAGATGACCGCTCAACAAATGAAAATTCAAGGTTTCTAATTTTGTCTTCCATTGTTTTTTTTCCTTTTGAACGATTCAATTGACTTCATGGCTAACTTTTTTTTTTTATGAGCGAAATTTTCTTCAAGAAAATAATTTAATTTGCCGTTATTCTGTTTTTGGAAAAAAGTCATTTCTTTGTTTTGATTATTGAAATTATCAAAAATCGACCAAAAAATTTTTTATCGTTTACATTTTCGGATAAATTCCAATGAGATTTTTCTTCTGTAATAAGATTATCTGATTCCATGATCAATTGAATTACCTTCGATGCCTTACAATTGATTTGGGAATCAATCAAAAAAAAAACTTTGATTGAATCATAAAATGCTGTTTGAAAAGCATGCCTAGAAAATCCTTCAAGAACCAATATCTTGACTTCTTTTTTTTTTCCAAAAATTCTTTGTTTTATTTGTCTTTGTTCATGTCATAACCAAAACAGATGTTTCAAATTGAAACCTTTCTCCACAACAGCATTGAATTTTTTTTCTCTTGTTTCTGTATCCTCAATAGAAAACAAAAATAATGATATTTCAGCGAAATCGTTAATATTATTAAGCCATTTTTGTTTAAAACACATTTCTAATTTTTTTTACATTATATAATTTGATAATCGACACCATTTGGTTGAATGGTGAAAACGAGAATGAATTGCCATGTCGAATTACGCACACACACACAGACAGGCAGAGTTTTTTTTTTTTTTTTTGAAACTAAATTTAGTTGTCTTGTATTCAAGAACACACATTCACAGACACAGGCATAACACTGAGGCAATGGGAAGAAGAAAACTTCTCAAACTCTTCTATAGTTACATAACCTCCTGGAATAATAATAGTTGATATAATTTTCGTTCGTATTTTTTGGCTAGCTGATTTTTTTTTCTTCAAATTCATTATATCCATCGATTGATCGATCAATCAATCAATCAACTAGCCAGCCAGCCAAAAATAAGATGGAAAAATTGTTTAATTTTTTAGATTGATTCGAATTTTTTTTTCGAAGTTGATCTTTCGAAAATACTGTTGTTTGGGCATTTTCATTCTCATTGAAGAAGGAGGAGAGATGGAAAAAAATTTCGAAACCTCTTCACTTTGTTTTGTTTTCAATTTTTTTTATTTTTTATTGGCATTTCAATATCAATCAATCCAAGCGAATTATTATCAATAACATTGGAAACATCGTTTCTTCAAAAAAACTTTCGCGATAGATGCCTATGGTTATGATGGTTGACCACCAATGAATGGTAAGTGTGCTTCAAAAAAAAATATATCATATTGTTACGATTTTTTTATATTTCTCTGACCAAAGTTGGTGAAAAATTTTGAAATTATCAAGAAGCGAGATTTTTGTGGAAAAAAAAATATTTTGCTGCTACTGTTGTTGTTGCGAAATGAAACAGAAAAATTAAGAAAAATTTCCTACTTTTAAACTGTATTAATTCATTATTTTTTCATAAAAGATAATGCAACTTTGAATAACTTTCTTCACTACTCTACAGATTCGAATGACTATTCATTCAATGTTTTTTCTTTTAAAGAAATTTTTTTTCAAAACATTCAGGAATAACATTAAGCTTCATCTATTCAATCTATTTTGGGTTTTCTTCTTGGTTTGGCTTTAAATAATAAAAAATCGATGCCCAGCATCATTCAAATTCAGTTTGTTCAACTCAATTTTTTTTTCCAGAGTTCTATTGAAAGCAGAGAAAACAAGCGATGTACATACAAATTTTATGGACTTCAATGCCAATGAGAAATCATTCGATGATCATCCCTATCTCGTCCATTGAATAATGAAACAATAATAACAGTTTTTTTTGTTTCAAATACTGCTTATTGTTGTTGTTTGTTATTATACTATTATAAAATGAAACTAAAACACACTTGGCTTAAATTTTCAAATAACAAAGCAACTTGTGTTTAATAAGCTTCAAAATCTCCAACAACAACAAGTCGAGAAGAAAAAAAGTTGAAGGCTATTGTTTTTGTTTTTTTCTATAGAAAAAACAAAAGCAAACCGTTAAGAATCGATTGAAACTGTTTGGCTGTTGCCTCCTGTATTTCTTGACAAATTTGTTCAACAAAAAAGAAGAAGCGTGCGTGTTTAAAACTCATCGAGCCTCAAACAAAAAAAACTTCCATTCAATTAATCTTGTTTTTTCTCATCTGAAGCGAGCAAGAAAAAATAGTCAAATTTTGAATTTTCTCATTCATTCACTTTTCAACGGATTCGAGTGTCTCCATGTTTATGTTTTTCATGTGTTTGATTGCAAACACACTGCTCATCATTGTTTGCCAATTTAAAATTAGAATTCACAACATATATAATTGGCTTTGAAAATTGATTTAAAACAGTAAGAGAAAAGTTTTATTACTAGATGCTTCATCCAAATCTTCATTCAAATTATTCACAGCTACTAGTAATTTTTTTTTTTGTAAATTTTTATTTATAAAAAAATTTGAAAAACCGATTCTAAAAATTTTTTTTTAAATAATTTCATTGATTTTGAATTGCCCTCTCTTTGAAAGGCTTGTTCTAGTATTTTATGAATTTTTTTTATAAGGGGAAAAAATGCAAATATAGACAAGCCGTTTTTGTTGTTGTTGTTAATAGGGAGAATATAATTAAAAATCTACTTGTAATGGCAAAGAAATAAGATCAAAACTTTTGTGTCAAGCTAAAAAAACATTTGATTGCAAAACATTCATTAAAAACTATTGCTGTAATATAGCCTTTTTAATTTTGTTTGGTATTCCCAAAAAAGGTTAGAAACCTGATTGGAAACGGTTCTAATTCGTAACACAAATTGACAAATAATTCAGTTTATCTTTTTTTTTAAAAAAAAACTATTTTAACTTGAATTGAAGCAAAACATTTCGTCAGAACTGTTTTTTTTGACAGTTGACCCCCCCCCATTAGCAGTACAAAAATGGCCCAAGCTAATATTTAACACCTTATTCAATTCAATTGTCTTGCCCTAGTGTGTGTTCATGTTATGAAACTTTATGGAAACTGTGCTCGAATTTCATAAATCTAAACATCAAAATGGAATAATTTTTGATTTTTTTTGGATTTTTATCAGTTAATTGTTTTAAATTATGGATTTTTTGATTGCTGTTATCTCAACTACTTGCTTATGATTATGAGATTTATGAGAATTTAGATTAAAATGAAAAAATTTTTATTAAACTTTAATCGAGAAAAAAGCTGGGTGTATTTTACCTTACCTGATCAGATTTTTTTTTTGTTTTCTAAAATTATTTATTCAAAAATTTTCTCAAGATTTCATCAATTTTTATTTTTTTCAGAGTTTTAGCTGGATTAATAAAAAAAAAAAAACTAAAAATATGCGGCAATTTTTTTTTCGCTAGTCCTGAGGGTGAAAGCCTTCATCAACTTTCGAAGAAATTTATTGATCAAACGTGTTGTTGGAAGCATTAACATCGTTTAAGAAAATTCATAAAACTTGAAAAATTTTCTGAAAAAAAATAAAATATAAAAATCTGAATTAATCAACAGAGAAAAGCTATCTACTATTTTTGAACCCCATAACTGAGTGGAAAAACTGACCTTGGTCAACCTGTGGTCAACGATTTTGGCCAATTATCAACTCGACAATTCAAGGTGTTTGTTTTTTTTTGTTTTTTCCTGTAATTTGTTTTTTTTCCCAACAGATAAAATAATTTTTAGATTTTTTACGAATATAACAACCGTTTATTTTTTGAACTGAAAATTGAACAAATTAAACCGATGGTTAATTGTTGCTTCCAATCGAAATTTGTGTGTTTCACACGAAATTATTAAAAAATAATTTCAATTTTTTCTCTCATTTCGTGATGTTTGAAAAGTTGGAAACGAAAAAAAATTTATTTGCTTTGTTCCATTCAAACAACAGTTTGATTGGAAACAATTAATTTCAAATAATAGATAGCCTTAGTTTAGCTTTTGTTTTTGTTCTAATTCATCGAGGTGTTTTTTTCTGAATTGATTTATTATCAAAATTTTTCTCGTCATTTGACCTAAATCATTTGATCGGAATTAATCGATTTTTCAGAAACTAAGCAATGCCCATCCACCTCCTAGAAATGATGTTTCCTAGCAATGGTTCCCGTTCCAAGATTTCTAAATAAAAAATTCTTTTCATAGCTTTGATTTGAAATTCAAATTTTTTTGCTCGCCATTCTTTCAACCCAAAAATTGATTTTGGGAAAGTTTCATTAAAAAAATACAAATAAACCAAACTAATCAATCAACCGATTATTTCGAGAGAAAAAGAAATTGATTGATCGAACCTGTGGAAATGAGAAGAAAAACTATCCGAAATTTAGAAATTTACCGTTTCATTAAAATGATAATTGCCTAAATAATTTGGTAGGCTGTTTTCTTTTGCCAAAAGAAAAGGAAAACTGTATTAATTCTTATATTTATTCATTTCACTTGTTCATTATTCTAATTGAATTGATCATTCAGATCTTTCGATATATACTTTTCATCATCATTTCTTCATTTTAAATTCATATTTATCTCTCTCTCTCTCTCTCTCTCGCTCTTTCTGAGTGTTTGTTCAATGCATGTGGGCACAACCACCCGTATTGCCGTTGTCCACGATCGTCCATGCCAATAATAATCAGTAAATGAGGAAAGCAATAAGCAAGCAACAAACAAAAATCAAGGTCTTGTTGAATGAATTCGCAAAAAGCCTAAACTTGTAACGATGTAAATCAATATTCGAATCGACGAGAAATTCAAATTTTACGAACAACTTGCCGGTACAGAAGGAACTCAATTTTTTTTTTTAAGAAACACCCGTTTTTTTTTAAAGAAAAATTCGATTAATCTCTAAAAAACTATAACTTGGTTAGCTATAAATTACATCATGGCCAAATGTGTATGACGTAAAAAGGTGGATTTAGTGTTTAAGGCAAAGCATTATTATTAATTCCAAAACTTAAACAAAATTAATTTTTGTGAAAATTTTTTTTTCTAAACATCTTTGAAAATAATAATGAAACAGTGGTTACAAAAATTTAAATACTTTTAAAACTCTAGAAAAAATAACTTGAGATTATTTCGAATGATTGATTTCTCTAAGAAAAACAAAGTGTTTCAGCTTTACATCTCAACATTCGTTGACATTCATATCGCCCCAAAACAACAACTTTATCCAAAAATTTCACTGTAAATAGTGTAAATTTCTACTGTGTTCAAAACGCTAAGCCATTTATCATCATTATTAAATATAATTATTGTTGTTTTTTATTCAAATAACTAAAAAAATACAAAGCCAAAAAAAAAACTTTTTTATTTGCCCAGATAATTAAATCCAATAAATAAATCAAACAATCAAACACACGTTTCCCAAATGTGTGTGTGTGTGTGTGTGTTATTTGTTAATAAAATTTCAATATAAATGTAATGTTTCTGTAACAAATAATAATAAATGAATTGAAACAACACCATAAGAAAAAAAACTCTAAAAATTTTTACAAAGAAAACGCCTTAGAATTTTTTTTTTTTTAAGAAATAAAATCATAGCTTTGCTTTGTAGAGAAAAATAAAGCTGTTCAACAGTCTAATCTAAGTTATCTTTGTCAAATTTTCTAAGATTTGTCTTTTTTTATTTTAAATAGATTTTTTTAAAAGATTTATTCAGGTTTTTCAGTTGTTTTCTGCTTTGCTATCGCCTTTTTTTTCCCTTGGCCTTAGTTTGACAATGTTTAGTGTTTTTTTTCCCTATTCAATTCAACTGTTCGAATGATACATTTTTAGAAAAGATTTATGTTTAATAACGAGAGAGAAAGAAAAGGCTTTTTTTTTGTTGGCAAGAAAGGTTTATTTTAAATTCTGTTTTGACCAATTTCTGAATTTAGAACTTATTCATCACCATCGATAGCTAGAAAAATTTGTTCGTTCTGTTTCAGTAAATGAAAAATTGAAAAATTTTTCTTCAAAATTTCGAATGGTTTGAAAGAATGATAGAAAAAAAAACACCTAGAGGCTTTTGGCTTGTCTGTTTGTTAGCTATTCATGGCTTTGAAATTTTTTTCATTTTTGAACAAGTTTTCAAGAAAACAACACTTCAATTCAGCTCAAAGTGGTGGTTTGTTTTCTTTCTCTTTTTTCTTATGATAATCTTGAAAAACAAAAATTTTAAACGAAGGATACAAGGAAGTTTTCATTTATTTTAATCATCGTTTATTGTTTTTTTAATAATAATTTCAAAGAATTAAATTATTCAAGTTTCAATTTCTTTCTTTGAACAAATCAATGAGTGTGGGTTTCGAATTTCTTAAAAAAAAAAAAACTATCCTGACGAGTTTAATTCGATTCAACAAATTGATGGATGATGATTGTCTTTATTGTCAGATTCGTGATGAATGTTTTCTTCTTGTTCTTCTTGGTTGTCCATTAATTATAGCTTTTCAGAAAGAAGAATATTTTATATTTAATATTTTGCAAATTTTTGAAATTAAATAAAGAAAATTCGATGAAACACATTGCTCGAAACAGAATTTTTATTAAAAAAACAAACGATTCAAGATTGTTTTGACATGATGAATAACTAAAATAAAGTTTCAAAGAAAAACAACTCGAAAGATCGGCTTGATCTACAATAACTAATCAAAAATGACGACTAGCCTCAGACAGAAAAGATTGTCACAATGTCACACAACACAAATCTGCTTTGAGAATTTGCTGGCTTTCAATCATTTCAAAAGCATTCGAATTGGAAACGTTTTTTTTTCTGTCCATCAATCCTTTCACTTGTCCCAATCATTAATCACTGATCGTTATTAGATTGGTTTTATCAAAGGTTTTCAAACGTTTAATAAGATGGAAAAAAACATGTCCAATTGGTCATTGAGAACTAATCATAATGGAACAGCAACAATAATTAAATTAAAATAAAACAAAATCCAACTTTTTGCATTAAAAAATTTTAATAATTAATCCTCTTTTCTTGTACCACTAATATTTATGTTTCAATCAGCTAGTATAGGCAGGTGTGTGATGGAAATTTGAAACATTCATTAACACCAACCAAGCAAACAAACAAACAAACAACCATCGATTGTTTGGTCAAGCTGTCAAAATTTCTCAAATAGAAACAGTAAAAAAGTTTCCATTTTTGTATTGAATGATTTAAAAAAGAATGTTTTAGAAAAAATAAAAGCTCTTCAGTTTCAACAAAAACCATTTGTTTGTTGTTTGATGTTTGATGATTTCAATTCTCTAACAACAACAACAAGCATTGGAACAAGTGACTGGAACTAGTAGACTTATGTTGGAACAACAAAAAAATATGAATCATTATCAATTTCCAAATCTCATCACTAAAAGAGAGTATCCCTCCTCTCTCTCTCTCTCTCTCGTTTGTTTCTTGTTTGAAGTACGTATTTCTCTCTTTTTTTTCCACTATTCCAATAAGAAGAAAACTCTCAATGATGGTAAGAAAGTGAGGCTTTGGAAATGGCGATCGCCCCAGTGAAAAAACTTTACGCAAGGTTTTCTCGTTTTCATTTATCAACAACAATAATAATAATAATAAACGTTTTATTATTATTGTTCAAAGAAAATGAAACGTTATACACGTTTTAAAAATGTTAGCGCGTTTATTGAAAATAAATTTTTTGGATATAAAAGCCAAAAACATTCGATTCTAAAAAATCATTCCCACTTGATTTATCATCACTTGATTCAAACAAACAAACAACCAACCAACCAAATCAAAAATGAAATTCTTCATTGTAAGTTTTTTTCGCATTTTTATAATAAAGAAAAGAAGTTTTTTTTCAGTTGTTGAAACAAAAAAAAAAAAACAATTTCTCGCTGGTGCTGTTCCTGGAACTTTTTTTTTCTTAAAATTTTATTTAAATGAAAAAATTAAATAATTTTCTTGTTGAATTTAGGCTGTCTTGAGTCTCATCTCCGTTGTCGCCGCCAACCCAGCTCTTTTGGGTGGCTATGGTGGATTGGATGGTGGACTAGCTCTCGGTGGTTTGGGTGATGGTGGCTACGGAAAAGGTTTGGGTTTAGGCTTAGGTTTGGGTAATGGTTTGGGTGGTTATGGTGGTGGTTATGGTGGCGGTTATGGTGGTGGTTATGGAGCTCCACTTATTGCCGCTGCTCCAGCCATCTCCCTTAACCATGGTCCAGCTGGTCTTGGTGGTAATGGTTTTGGTATGGGTGGACATTACTCACCAGTTCCAGTTCAAACTATCAAATTGGTTGGTGTACCACAACCCGTTCCAGTAAGTGTTGATCATTTTGAAAAAAATATTTTTGATGATTTGATTTTTTCATTGATTAAATCTTTTTCTCTTGTTTCTTTGACACAAACAGGTCGCTCAACCAATCCCAGTTGACAAACCGTAAGACAAAGAAGACTTTTTTAAACTTAAATAAGAAAAAATTCATTTTTTCTGCACTTAGATACACCGTTCCAGTTGACAAGCCATACACTGTCCCAGTTGACAAGCCAGTGCCAGCTCCATACATTGCCAAGGTTCTTCAACCAGTGATCAACAAACAAACCATCCTCAGCTCTGCTGTCATCTCAAAAGATTACCACAAATAGATTTTTTTTTTTCAAAATTAAAATCTATCTTTTGATAATTTTATTAAAATAATTTTATTCATCATAATGAAAAAAAAATCTCGAAAAAAAAATGATGACCATCAGAAAACAACAACAACAACAAAGCAAGAAGATGTAAACAAAAAAAAAAAGGATCAAATAAATCATCAAAACGAATGGTCAACCAACAACCACAAACTGACCAGTGAAAATTTTTTTTTCCGCTTGTACACACACACACACACTCTCTGTACTGTTTAGATCATGTTAATTAATAATAAAGACCCTTTTTTTCACCAATCTGATGGTTTTTTTTTCTAAATACCAAGAGATTAGTTGAACTGACCAAAAAGCAATGGTCAATTGTTAAAAAACAATACTGAATAGTTCGATTTTGTTTGAGAATTTCATTCTGGTTTTCCAAGGATAAAAAGAGAAAAAACCAAGCCTTTGTGGGTTTATTGCTTTGGTTTATTTTGATTTTTCGTGGTTTCTTTTTTCAGAAAAATTTCGAAAAAGTTTTTTTTTCATATAGAAACAATGGGAGTTGGTTGTGCCAAGTGCTATCAACCGGACAATAATTTGGACAACTTGGACAGTAAAGCCACTTTGGTTTCGAAGAGAAGAAACTTTTCGTTGAAGCAAAATCAAATAGTTGAACCATTAAAAACAATACCAGAAAAAGATGCCAAAAAAGAAATCTCCAAAAGCAATGCAAAAATGGATTCATCAAATCATGGGAAAAAATCCTCTGCCAAAACAGAGATAGTTCATTCAATATCATCATCACCGTCGGCACCACAATCCGAGCAAACAGATCCCAAAATCGTTCAGAGTGGATTGAAAAAAGATCGGCCCAAATATTATGTTGCACCATGGCCTAAGCTACCACCACCCGAGGTGCCGACAGTTCGAGTGGATGAGAAACGTCTGCGAGCCCAGCAACAGGTCGAGGAAACATTTAGGAAAGCTGTCTCAAAGATTGGTTTTTTAAGTGCCATTCGAAGCTCGATCAAAGAGGATCCAATTGGTGAATTGAATCAGGATCGGCATCAATACTCTTTGCGTGATAAAATTGCTAAAATTTCGAAAAAATTCAATAAAGATAGGAGAAAAGAAGACAGTCAAGGAATTTCAAAGATCAGGAGTGTTCGATGAAAAAGATTTCTTCGTCAAGCGCTCCAATCGATTCAACCTCTTCAAGTGGTTCTGGAACGATGGTTCTCACTTCAATTCATCGACACCATCTTATCAATCAGAATTTCAGAGTGATATTAGTTGCAATTCAAACAAAAACTAATCAATTTTTCAGGTTTTTTTTTAAA
Organism: Octodonta nipae; assembly: GCA_034190945.1. Lineage (NCBI taxonomy): Eukaryota > Metazoa > Arthropoda > Insecta > Coleoptera > Chrysomelidae > Octodonta > Octodonta nipae. Next base: position 63,387 of record JAVLUE010000042.1, on the reverse strand, counting down.
TTCAATGAAATTAATGAACCGATTAGAGCTTCATTGAACCAAAAAAAAAAACTCTAAAACTATATAGAATAAAATTCAATTCAACAACAATTCCACATTAATGGAACTTGTTCCAATAAGGTTTCCGATTTTTCAAAAGTTTTGACACTAGTTTAGGAAAACAAATATTTAAAAAATAATGAAAAATGAATCTCCTGAGGCTGAGCCATCTAACCATTGAAACTAATCAACTCAGCTCACGTGATTTCAATTCAGCTATCATTTCACGATTTCGATTTAGCGATATGTTGATAGCTAATCATCGATTTATATCGTTATATAGTATTTTGTTTTCAATTAAATCTTGAAAAAAAATCGAAATTTCTATAAAAAAATTAGAAAAAGTTATCTCACAACAGTTATTTGATATTTGATTTCGTTTTCAATACACTAGCCAAGTTTAAATGTAAGTATCGCTTTTTCAACAAAAAAAATGTGTGTTGTCGGGGAACGATGTTATCTCCATTTTCGCTAACTTTCGATGTTAACAAACTAAAATTCCATCGATTATAGATTTTTTCGATTTTATCGATTTTTAAGACACTCAACTTTTTTTTTTGGTTTTAATTATTCAATCTGTTCTTCCAACCGTTCAATGTAAGATAACTTTTTTTTGTAAAATTTTTTTTTAAATTTTTAAGTTTAAAAAATAAACTTTTTATTTGATGATGAAAGACAAAGCTGAGAAGAAACAGCCTGCTTTATTGTCTTCGATCACGATCGTTTTCATCGGTTATGTGCTGTTTAATTTGAATAAGAAATGCCTGACTCATCTGTTTCCGCATCTGTTCACCGAGTTCCAAATGAACCAAAAAGATGCTGGTACTTCTTGAAATTTTTTGACCTCAATGAAAAATTCAATGATCTGAATATTTCATTTTGTTCCAGGAACCATAGCAAGCTCCCAACATCTATCGATATCAGTTGTGACATTTTTGGGCGGAATCCTCACCGATTTTATTCCATCTAGAGTGCTGTTTCCCTTTGGTTTGGTGCTATGTGGCCTAACCACATTTCTACTCTCGTTGGGGCATTCAGTTTCTTACTTCTCGGTTGTTTGGTTTTTAAACGGTATTGGTCATGGATTTGAGCTGCCCACCGCCATCCGGTTGACCAAATCTTTCAGCAGCTCGGATAAATTCTCAACCAATTGGTCGTTGGTACTTTCCGCTGTCAACATAGCCGGCGTCATCAATCCATCGTTGTTGACCTTTATGGGCGATGTTTTTGGATGGCGTCACACGGTTCGAATTTCTGCCATCCTCACTCTAGCAGGAGGATTGATTATTTTCTATTTGTTCAATTCGAAATCTAGTCACAGCAATGACCGCATCATTCCATTGCATGGCGAATCAACCACCAACAGCCGATCGGGTTTTCAAGTTTGGAAAGTTCTTTCAGTTTCTGTATTGTGGATTGTTGTGATTAATCGGTGAGTACTCCACTATTTAAAAGAATTTTAAAATTTGAGAAGAAAAAACATCTTAGATTTGTTGTTTCGATTTGTCGATTGGCAGTTGCCGATTGGTCTCAGATATACTTCAAAACGGAAAAAAATCTCGGCCCTTACTATGGTTCCCTGTTCGTAACCATCTATGAGTTGAGTGGTATTTTTGGTAAACTCCTATCTGGTCGTGCCAACGATTATTGTGTGAAAAACAATCGGTTTTTCGATTCAATAATACCGGTTCGCATTGCGTTGGGCATCTCATTTCATTTGGTCAATCTCTTGGCGATGATATTGTTTGAAAAGTGGCTAGGTTCGACCACTGGTCTTCTGACAATCGGTTTGATTGCCATTCTTGGTGGCCTATCATCGTCGAGCAATGTTATCACATTCAGTGTTCTATCCACCGAAATCGGTGACAAACGTTACACAGGCTTTTTCAATTCGATCTGTAATCTAAGCACCAAAGGTTGTATATTTTTTAAAAATCTCTCTTAAAATTGATTTATTTTTTATTAAAAAAAAGTTGGAGCTTTCTTCTCCGGTTATCCATTCATGTTGGCCGTTTCGTGGGGTGGTTGGGATTTTGGCTACAATCTCATCATTTGGTTCACATTGACGGTTTTTTTGATCGATGTTTGTTATTTTTTCCGCTTGAAACAACAACATTCAACAAAATATCGATTGAATAAAATTAAATCGAAATAATTTCCGAATTAAGCATGAGACACGGTGATGCCGATTGAATTTAAAAACGATTTTTCTTGATTATCTTACTCTTTTGATTTATTTTCACATAAATTATTTAACATTAATCAAATTGAAAAACTTTTTAGTTGGACAACTCGATGTCTACTCAATTTAAACTATTTTTTCAAATTTTTTTTCATATAGAATTTTTAATTAAACTTTGAACAAAATTTAGGTTAAATTTATTTAGTTGGGAAATTCGACGATGAACTTGAGAAAAAAAATGAAACATATTGAAAGCATATCGAAAAAAAATCGATTCAACCCATTCAACATCGTTTCTTCTTCCTCTTAGTGGTGAAAATTCAGTTCAGTTAGTACGGCAGTAATCGTGTTGTTCAAAGGATTTTCAACCAAGTGATGGCAAAGTTCAATGTCCACCACAATGACGAAAAATAATGCTTAAAACTCGAATTATGAAATATTTTGATAATCGAAAATCATCGTCATCATCGAATCACTATAACACAATATATGAATCATTCGGTTGATCTTGCTTGAAAAAAATCATCAAGCATCATCCGAGCATTTGATCGATCAATTGAAATAATGGTAAACTTGAAGAGGAAAAAAAAACCTCGTCCATTATCGAAACAGGAATGGTCAAATCGTATGTTTTTTTTTTTACTGAAAGATTTCTTCTTTTAAAAGCCTATGAAGAGATGATAACAACAAAGGCAAAAGAAGGAAATTCTTGAACTTTTAAAGGAAAACAGCTACCCTCCAGGCAATGATAATAAATCCGACGATCCGGTTTGTTGTTTTTTTCTTCCCAATACAGTTCGTGCCTATGATAGGAATGATGACTGTTGTTTAAGTCTTCTGGCGTTGATCAATTAGATGATGAAGGTTCAAAAGTCATGTTTGCCCGATTGATCGATTGATAGAAAAATAGGACGTTAGTGGAGGTTTTTTTTTTTCAATGGTATAAAAACCCTAAACTGATGTCATTCGAACAATCATTCAGCATAGTTTGTTGTTCAAAAAAAAACTTTCTAAAACGTAAAAATGAAGCATTTCAGCTTTTCAGTGTTTGTGGTTTTCTTCACTATCCTCCAGTCCATTGAAGGTGTTCCGAGATTTTTTCGCGCCGATTGTCCCAAAATGGAATCGATGCCGGGATTCAATATTCAACGTTTTCTGGGAGAATGGTTTGTCGTTGAGTACACCAGCGACAATGCGGCCGCTTGTTTACGTGAAGAGTTTTCTGTTCAAAACTCGATAGCTCTAAAACCATCATCAGCTTTCAATGATTCGATGCGGATGGCTCGTCTTAACGAAATCGATACGATTGAAGTTCTACCCGATCAGGTCAATGTGAAACCTTCTTCTCCTTCATCTAATCCAGAGTATCAGATGAAGCGAACTTATTTGGCCTACGGTGGACGTAAATTCATCTCTGATTCAGGTTAGAAAAGTTTTTCAATTGAAATCCAAATTTTCTAAATTGATCAATTTCAGGTAAAATCCAGTTCTTGTCGAATGAAACTCAATCTGAAATGGAAATCGACTTTCCCAACGCTCAAACCGGAATGGTCAACTTGAGAAACTATCAGGTGATCGCCACCGATTACGAAAAATATGCCTTGGTTTGGCGTTGCCAAAAAACTCCGTTCGGACACCGAAGATCGGCCGAACTTCTGTCGCGGACAGCTTCGTTTGAGCCAAACGTCATGGAAGAGATGAAATCTTTGCTCAGACACTTTGAAAGTGAACACCAAATCAAATTTTTGACTGTCCGGCAATCCGATTGTGTCGAACAACCATCCACTGATCTCGATTCGAAAAACACTGATGAAGTCGCTCCTCACCAATCGATTGATGAAACCAAACCATCCACTAGTAATGGCAAATTGAACAACAAAAAGAAATTGATCAACATCGATATCGGTGGCTTCCATCTCAGCATATCGCTTCCATTTTTCAACTGAAACAAAAATCTTCTCAAAAATTCTCTTCGAATGTCAAATTCTCATCATCATGACAATTTCATTGATTTCTTTCTTTTTTCTTGTGGTTCATATCAAACAAAAAAAAAAACCTCAAGCTAAAAATTCTTTTTTTTGATAAATTAAAATTAATTTAAAAAAAAAAAACCAAATATCTCGTAAATCAAATAATTTTTTTTTTTACAGTCAAACAACAGCACCATCTAGATGTTGTTTAAAAAAGCTGAAAATTTTAAAAAGTTGCCACACTTTTTGTGTGAAAAATCGCTTCTCACTCCCAACCTCCCAATTCACAAATATGGTAAACGGCGTGAGTTTTTCAATCATTCATAGTACATAGAAAATGATTGAAAAATTTTTGTTCCAAAAACAGATTGTGTTCCAAATTTTTTTTTTCTAATAAATTTATGAGACTAGAAAAACATCAAAAAACAAATTGATTGCAATCTATTTAGATTTTTTAATTTCATTTCTCTCATCAACTCCAACCATTGAAATCATTGAAGAAAGAGAAAAAAAGGGCCAAGGATCGATTGATCAAACGAATCGGAACAGCTCAAAACTGAAATCAAACAACATTCAACACACTGTGTGTGAAAAAGCACGGTTCTTCTTCTACTCGTTTTTGGCGCGCCCAAACTAAACATGTGATATCAAACTGAATAACTGACAAACTTCAGTGTTGAGAAAAAAAATGAAAGAAGAATGATTATCATTTCAATGTGGTTTGCTTGTGAAAGTGCTATGCCTATGCGCCATATTTATTAATTACCACCAACACGCGTTGTTTGGAACACAGAGCTTAGTTTAAGTCTTAAACTTTAAGATATACAGTGTTTATGTTTGTGTGTCGTTAGCACACAATACTTTAAGCTCACATTCCCATTGAGTTTCACCACTTTTCAACAAAAAAGATTCAAAGTCAACTCTTTGGGGCAGTTTATGTTGTTCATGTTTATTTCATATTTTCTTAATAATCGCAGCAACCAAGTTTGAGGGTCAAGAAGAGAAAAAAAAGATGAAAGTTTTATTTTTTCTCTTATAATAAATACACAGCAAATCAGTGTTTTAATTATTCATTTATTAAACTCTTTCTCTGATTTTTTAGTAGATATTTTTATTTTTATTGCAAGGTTGTTCTGTAACAGATAATTCAGGATTTTAAGGATTCTTTCGAAACTCTATTGAACTGGTTGGAATGGTGTCGAAATGGATTGACTAGTTGTTCAGAAATCCAGAATCGATTCAATCTAATCTATAGATAGATTAGAATTGATTTAGAGTTTGCTGAAATTAGATATTGATCTGAAAATAGAATTTTTTTTATAATTTAGTTTCGATTAAAAAGCATTTAATATTTTTTCTCCAGCAAATACGCCCAAAAAACGAATTTTTACTAGAAAATTTTATTTCTTTTTAGAAACAAAAATTTTAGTAAATTTTAGTAGATCAATCTTCATCTACTTAATCCTTGTTTGGTTGATTCGGATTTTGTTTTCCAAAAGTTTTAAAAAAAATATTTTAATTAAATCATTGAGAGTAAGCATCATAAATACTCATTTATTAAGAACTAAAAACCATACAATCTATACAATTGGCATAACTTCTAGTATAGGTTCAGATGTTTGATATGGAATAATCTATTTCCACAAACCACCCTTGGCACCAAGACCCAAACCTCCATAACCAATACCGCTAAGGCCAACACCGTTGAGGCCCCAACCACCAAGACCCAAACCACTCTTGACACCAAGACCCAAACCGAGTGGAGCGATGACTGGACCAGCAATGACTGGAGCAGAGAGAACTGGAGCAGCGATAACTGGAGCGGCGATACCTTTGCCATAGCCCAAACCACCGCAACCCAAACCACCACAACCCAAGCCGCTAAGGCCAACACCACCATAACCACCATAGCCCAAACCACCATAACCCAAACCAATTGGAGCGGCAGCGATAGCTGGAGCACTGACAACAGTCGAAACAGTTGAGCCGACTGGAATCAAAGATTGTTTTTGGGTTTGGTAGGTGACAGCAGCTGGGGCCAAGATGGCTGGAACAGCTGAGGCAGCGGCGATGAGGCAAGCGAAAACAATCTATTTCCAAACAAATTTATTTTCATCAGTTTCAAGATTAAGAAAATTCAAATAAACAAGAGAATACATACGAAAAATTTCATTTTGACTGGTTTTGTTTGGTTTGGTTTTGATGTTAATCAAAAAAAGATTTGTTGTTTTTGTTGTTGATGTCCGAATGAGACCAAATCTTCGTCGTTTTATAGCAAACTTTTTCCAACTAAAACTTTCGTAAAATGCAGAATTTTATGAAAGCTGAATCGAAAAAAAAAAATTTAATATTATAAATATAAAGCATCTAAAAACAAATTAAACCTCCTACTTGATATAACATAGCCGCGTCTTTTAAGGATGTGTTTCGTGTGTGAATTCACTTGTTTCATTATCGTCCTTGTTCTCTTTATCATCTTCTTCATAATATTCTTCTTCTAGATGAATTTACCGTTGCCCATTCCAGCCCCTCATTTTTCTCACTTGACTGAAAGGTTCCAGGAACAACAACAACAACAAAAATAACAGCTTCCAACAATAATGTTCGCTTGTGATTGAAGGCTCACATTTTAAACCGCGGTGGCTAAAAAATTGAATCCTTTTTTCTGCCCAGTTGATAAAAACTAGACAGGATTAACAGTTGATTAACTGTTTTAACACTTTTCAACTCTTTTGGTTTTTTTTTCTCATTGAATCTCACTCTCTCACTAATGCTCTAAAATTTGCTCTCCTCTGATTTCGATTGTGTCTGGATCGATATCGATGGTCGATGTGTGTGTGTGTGTATGCGCTGGATGTGCTTTGGTGGTTTGTATTACATAAACTTGATGAATTATTAAAACAAATAATTAAATTGATTGATTTATTTCATTTTTACCATGACAAAGCTGTTTAAAATTTTTTAAAAATAGCCAAAAACTTTAACTGTTGTTTTTCTCTTTGTTTCGAACTTGAAAGTTTGAGAGTACTTTTAATTAACTTTTTTTTTTCATCAACTAGTTCAATGGGAGGTGTCGAATTAAGCTTTCCACTTAAGCCAACAAGCTTACAACTTTGACTTGACATAAAGAATTCCAATCTAATCTTTATGAAATCTAGCATATGCTTTCTATTCAAAATTTTAATAAATCAATTATAATAATTTATAGCTAATTTTTAATTTTATTAGCTGAAATTTGCTTAAGAACAACAAATATATACTTGTTGTAAACTTTTTCTTAATAATAATGTTGAGGTTTAATTTGTAATTACAATATTAAAAAAAAAGTACATACATTGATTAATAATCTAAATTAAGAATCTTGTGATTTTTTCTTTGAAATAGTTTTTTATAATTTTTTTTTTCGCATTTTTAACATTGAATTTTTTCATCAATATCTAGATGGATAGATTTTTTTTTTAAGCATAAATTTTCTTTAGAAAAAAACATGAAGGTTAAAGTTGAAGCGATTGTGTGTGTGTGTTTTGGTTTTGAAAAAAAAATTATTCGATGATTTCTAATTGATTAATCAGAGAATGAGAGAGAAAAAAAAGCACAACAAACGTGACTTGACCAAGGTTTTTAGTAGCCTTTAGGTTTAAAATTTTCTCGCTAATCAATTTTTTAATTTTTCTATTTTTGGTTTTGCATTTCAAAATTTATGGAGATTTCAAGATCGGCCCATGAAATAATCGAATAGAGTGAATTGGATGTTGGCTGTTGGAAGCTAGGCCCAAGCTGGATCAAAACCAAAGCTTCTGTTCAATGAGAGGAAGCTTTTCTCTTTTATTTTGGAACATTTGAAATCTTTTTTCATCTAAAACTGCTAGTTTAGTTTGATTGATCGAGTCTTGATCTTTTTAGAGAAAGCTATCACCAAAAGCCAAAGATTTTGTGCATTAGTGTTTTAATTAATTCAACGTACCTCATTACTTTTGAACGACTAGGCTAGTTTTATTCAGATAGATCTCAGTCAAACGTTCTCTACGTCATATTGCTTTTCAAGCCTAGTTTGAATAGGTAGAATGTTTTGGAAAAGAAAGCTAACTCGAGGTTGAATATTACGTCGTCGCCGTGGTCATTGTTTTCACAAAGAATTTTCATCAATTAATGTGGAAAAAAAACACACACACGGCTAGTGTAACAACAATCATTGAACAGTAGAGAAACGCAAAAAATTGCCAATGGCCAAAAACAATTGATTGGCGTTAAATAACTTCCACGTTTGTTTTTCCATTGAGTTTGAGAGCTTGAAATGAGATGCTTGGTTTGGTTTTTGAAGGACAGTATTGATATCACAATGGAAAAAAAATGGTTGTCCGTTGTAAATGAATTTACAAATGTTTATTTTTATTTAAGCAAAAATAATGTTTTCATTTAAAAAAAATAAAAAAACACGGCTTGAAAAAGAGAGAACTAAATAGTAAAAATATAAAAAATTTTTTTCCTTCTATACATTATCATCTAGTATTTGGCGAGTGAAAATAATTCACCAATAATGTGAAATATTTAGAATGATAGTTGAATCTATTTTTTCCAATAACCACCTTTGTGGCCACCCAAACCATCAAGACCGCCCAAACCACCGAGTCCACCATAACCGCCTAAACCACCCAAGCCAATACCACCAAGACCACCCAAACCACCGACTCCCAAACCAATTGGAGCAGCAGCGACAGCGACTGGAGCGGCAGCAACGACTGGAGCAGCGATGGCTTTACCATAACCCAAACCACCAATACCTCCGATGCCACCAAGACCGCCCAAACCTCCCAAACCACCGATTCCCAAGCCGATTGGAGCAGCAGAAACAGCAACTGGAGCAGCGATAGCTTTACCATAGCCCAAACCACCCAAACCGCCGATACCACCCAAACCATAACCACCGCCAAGACCGCCCAAACCACCAACACCCAAACCACCGATTCCCAAGCCGATTGGAGCAGCAGAAACAGCTGGAGCAACAGCAACTGGAGCGGCAGCTACAACTGGAGCAGCAATAGCTTTACCATAGCCCAAACCACCCAAACCAATACCACCACCAAAACCGCCCAAACCACCGATACCACCACCAAGACCGCCCAAACCACCGATACCACCTAAACCGCCAAGACCACCAAAACCACCCAAACCACCAACTCCCAAACCGATTGGGGCAGCAGCGACAGCGACTGGAGCGGCAGCCACAACAGCTCGCACTGGAACCACAGTTGGTCTTTGTACTTGATAGGTGACAGCTGTTGGGGCCAAGACGGCTGGAACACCGTGAGATGCTGACACAGCAGCGATCAAACAAGCAAAGCAATCTATATATTTGTTAAAAGTTTTAAAAACCTAAAGCAAACTTGAAACGAGAGAATACTTACGAAAAATTTCATTTTCAAGAAGTTTCTTGGTTTATCTAAAACTGATTGTTTGTTTTTTTTTTTAGTAGATCAAAGAACAGTTGTTTTTATTTGATGATGGTTGTTGTTGTGATGTCCAAATGGATCAAAATCGTTAAGCTTTTATACTAAAACTATTCGCTTCAATAACAACAGTATCTAGGATATGCAAATATCAGATCCCAGAAAGAAAAACAAAACAGAGAGAAGAACATCTTAAAAAAATAAAATTCAATTGCAATTGCACCAAGTTCGATGTCGACTGTTTCGAATTGTTTGTTCTTTTTTTTTCATCATGTCTCTATCATTTTCATTTGACCAATTGAATACCAATCATCTATTACGATTTGATTAGCGCTTGTTGTTGATTTAATTCAAATACTTTTCTTCTAAAAAAAAAATCGAATAAAATTTTTAAAACAACAACAAAAACAACTGAAAACAATCCTAGACAATTTTCCATTAGAAATGGAATTATTCAATAGCTAGCTTTCTATTTGAAAAGCTTTTCATTCAAATCGATTTTTAGTATTTGGAAAAACACAGTGCTGAGGGTTTGATTTTGATTCAACGATCAAGTTTAAATAACTGGCAATAGTTTGAAAAGAATTTCAAGCTTCGAAAACGAATCCAGTTTAATCAAGGAAATTTTAAAGAATTTTTAAATATTATTTCATAAACGAAATCAAACTATCAACGAAATGGAACAGCTATATATTTGAATATAGAAAAAATTATTGATAACTGGTTTTTGATGAGAATTGAGAAATGGAATTACATCAGCTATTGATTTGAGCTTGATCAATGTTTAATCAATCGATGTATCAACCTGATGAATCGATGTATTCGTCTTTCTGGGTAGAAATCTTTTTCAGAAGTTGTAATAAACCAAAAAAGGTTTCATCAGAATTTTTTTTTTGATTCAAAAGTTTCGAAAATTTTTTAATAAAAAACTGTTTGTTTCATAATTATTGCATTTTTAAGTTTCAAATAGAAAAACAAAGACAAATTTTTTCCTTGTTTTTTTTGATAAACAATTTTTTTTCTGTCTATCAGAATTCGTGATTCAAAGGAGACAATTGGTAAATTTTTTTCTTCAACAGAAGAAATAACTAATTAAATGAAAGCCAAACACAATGATTTTAACCTTGAATTAAAGGCCAATTTTGATGGTAATTTTAATGGAACGTAATTTGATTAAATTCCAGTCAAAAAAGTTTCACAAACAAAAACTTGACCGTTTCTGATAGGAATCAGCTTTGGCAGCTGTTTTGGATAGAGCCTGAAGCGCTATTCATTTTGTGAATAATAATTATCTTAAAAATTGAATCTGAAAAATTAAAATTCTTATTAACCTGATGATTATATTCTTTTTGGTTTGATAATCATTGAAAATGGATTTGGAACATTTAATATGAGAAAAAAACTTTAAACCAACTTTCAAGCAATGAGATAATTGAAGGACAGGATTCGATATCTTCATTCATCTAACAAACTTTTTCGAAAAATAAAAAACAGCAATTCGATTAGCTTAAGTTTTGTTTTTTTTTTTTTAATTTAGAAAGACAACTGAAAACATTTTTCAAACAGTGTCTAATTTTATCGATGACAAAGGAAAACAACATGACGATGATGATCAAGACAATACAATTCAAATTTTCTCTACGGTGTTGTGATTGTTTGAAGAGGAAAAAAACGAACGCCCTCAACAAACACACAAAAGATTTTGCTTTGTAAGAGTTTGGTTGACCTTAAAAAAATCTACACGTGTCTACAGAAGATTTTTGGCTACAGAAATTTCAGCACCTCATCGCGTTGCCTTTCTTTTGAATCTGCCAGTGAAAAACTTTAACAATTTTCTCTCGTATAAGCATTGGGCAAAATTTGAAATAATTTCTTCTTTTTAATTTTTTTTTTTCCAACTGGCCAAGCTTTAATCTGAAAACAAATGATTATTTGGTATAGCCTTTTGGTAGGCCAAAGATTATTTTCTGCCCGAATCAAAAAACAATGTTTGAACTGAAATTTAGGCCAATCTGAGACAATCTACTTAGCCTATGGGAAACTTTAAAGAAAAAGCGCTCAAAGATATTACAAAGATTTTAAAGAAAAAAATTTTCTTAAAAAAAAAAACCATCACTAATAAAATCACAATCAACTGTGTTGTATTGGAAAGCCAATGAAAGCTTTACCATGATAATGATTGAATCAGAAACTTGTGCCCTAAAGATGTTTGACCATAAAACTTTGATTATCATCAGTACAGATTTACCATTGAAAAGAATTAGATCACAAACCCAAAACTAGAAAAACTTTCTCGAGTTAAACGAAGATTATCATCTTGATCCATTTTGTTGTTGTTGTTTTGGGATTAAAAATGATCCATCCACTGTGTGATGATTGGTAATGTCGAAAAAAATCCGAGAAATTCAGCTGAAATGAAAACAATTTTTTTAATCAAAGTTGCCAAACAAACAAAGCCAAATATTTATTTTCAAATTTTTTATTTTTTTTTTAATGGTACCAATAAAATTACAGAAACAAAAAACATGAATCAAATATTATGAACACAATAGATTCTAGTGGACAAACGCAAAAACGAAAACTTTTCTTCCTAGAAAGTTTTTTGTTTAATGCCACAAACCACCCTTTCCCCAGCCACCATGGCTTAAGATTGGACCACCATGGCTTAAGATTGGTGCACCGTGGCTCAAGATTGGACCACCATGGCTCAAGATTGAAGCACCGTGGCTCAAGATTGGAGCACCATGGCTCAATATTGGTCCGTGAGCGATTGGAGCGGCATGCAAGATGGGAGCTTGGTGGAGAACGCTGGTGTGTTGTATGGTTTTGACCGGAATCAAAGTTTGATGGGTTTTTTGATAAGTGATGGCGGCAGGAGCCCAGTGTGTCGGCACAGCACTGACAGCAGCGATCAGCAAAGCGAAAGCCTATTTGGTTAAGAAAAAAAAAAGAAGAAAATTAGCTAAAAAATCAACTGGTTTTAGAGCAAAAGCAATTACAATCAAAAATTTCATTTTTTCTAGTTTCAAGTTGACAAACTTTCTTTGTTCTAAAAAACTTTTTTTCAAATGGATGAATTCGATGAGAAATTTTGAAAACTGATCGGTCTTTATATATAGTAAGTTTCTTGATTTATAATTTTTCCCATCAATGCCCTATGCCAAAAGTTTCATAGTGGGAAAACAAAGCAAGAAAACAAAACCATCATCATCGTTTGACATGGGCAATGCAGAGAAAAAAAAAGTCCCTGACAAGAGCTTATTGCTCAAAATTGCCTAGGTTTGAGTGAAGTCATAATCATTTTCATTATTTTTTACGCACACAATTCTCATATTTTTCTCTCCAATTGATAATGGATCACACTCGAACAGACAAACGCTGAAAAGGTGATTGACCAGTGGAGAAAGCCTGAACACATACGAACGAATAGCCTAGAATTATAGGCATGGAGAATGAAGTGGTTTTTTCTTCGCATTGAGATGTTTAGTTTGAAACATTAAAATGATGTGTTTAATGTTCAATTATTTTTTTGTTGATGTTTCAATGTAAAATATGCATTTTTGTTTTTTCTCTTGTATTGAAAGTAATAGACATACTTAACAGTGTTAATACTACATCATCGTATTGAAAGAAAACTCATTAAAAATGATACATATTTTCATTTATTAAATGTGAAACATTTCCTTGTGGAAATAGACACACACACACACAGAATTCAGGTGTACAATGATAATGGTATAATAATCACTTTTCTAGTTTGTTCGTTTGTTTGGTTGGTTTGATTGGCCTACCTGTTCTCATTTAACTTCAAAAACTTATTTAATGCCCTGTACGTGAGTGTTAGTGTTTCTCTTTATTTAAAATCATGTTTTGTCATTATGGTGATTCGAATCAAAGATTATTACACAGATTTTATGAGAAGAATTAATGAAATCAAAGCTAGTAGATTAATTTTTCAAAAAAAATAAAAATAAATAAATATTTTGCCCAGGAAACACACTGTTTATTTGTTGATTGATTTGTTTTTAGTCAATAGTGTTGAGCTGTTTCATCGTGTTCCCAATGAAATTCCTTGATCCAAAACTATCCATCAAACGTATTGAAAGATACGTTTTTTCAATAAGCTTAGCGTAAAACTACTAAGCTAGACTATGTTTTGGTATGCTGTCAAGGTGTGTGTTGTCAAACAACAAAAAATTTTAAATCGAAAATTATTTCAAATTTCCAATTATTATTATTATTATTTGAATACTTGAATAATGTAAACTGATCTCTAATTTTTTTTTTTAAAACAACAAATGGCATCATCCATAATGGAAAATCAATTGCTGAATCTATCAAGGCTTCAAACAAAAAAATTATCAAAGAAGGTTAATGTTTGTTCGTTTTTTTTTTTTGAAGATTTAAGAAAATATTTCTTCCATTAAATGAGAGATATTGAACACTTCAAAAAAAAAAAACAAGTAGGTAAAAAAACGAGAGACCATGAAACTTCATCAGTTCGTTTGCTTCTCAGTTCGTTTCAATTCAATTAATAAACAGCATTTCTCGTTTACATTATTATCAACTCTCGTTGATAAGACAAGACAGACAAGGTGGTTTATGAAATTTTCATTATCACACACACACACTGACACACATCGCACCTCAAGCCTGTATTCTTGGTGTAAACTTTTTGAAAGCTATACCAGAAAAAATTTTCGAAAGTTTTGAGATGGAAAAATATCAGGTCTAATAATTTCTCAAATGGTTTCAAATTTTTCTATAAAAATTATTAAAAGAGAAACGTTTTTTTTCTATTGGTACAATGTCGTTCACATGAAATGCTTTTTTTTCGAATCACTTCAGAACAATGGTGCTTGGCCACACACTAATTCAAGTATTTTTGGATCAATGAAAAGCTATAAATAAATTGGCTGTTCATTGTTATTATCATTATAAATGGTTGATGTCAATAGGAGTGTAACACGGAAAACATCCAAGCCTCGTTTCCAAATTTGATCCGTTTGGAACAAAAAAAAAAAGTCATCCGATTCTATTTAGATTCCAATACTGAAATACTGTTCACTTCAGATGTTCTCGAATATTTATTAAGCTTTGGTTTTTTCAATGTTTTATTTCAGTTTTGGATCATTCAATTTGATCCCGAGTGTTTATGAGCGTGAAAAAAAATGACTAAATAAAATTATTTGAAACAATATTTGTGATGGTAAAAGAATCACTTCCAGTATTTAAAAAAAAAATTAAATAATTACAAAATTAACGTTTTTTTTTTTCGAGAAAAATCATTTGTTTCGAAAAATAATCAACGCTGCGTAGAAGAAGAATATCATCGGGATACCACTGGATAAAAAACCGTATTGTACTTGTTGATTGCTTAAATCCCATCCCTGCAATACAATCTGACGAATCGTCTGAACGGGAACCGACAGAGGACACAAATAGAACAAATAGTTGAACGGCTTATCCAAGGATTCCAGAGGCCAGAGAACTCCGGTTGAGAAAATTTGTGGCATGTTGAGAAACCAGGATAGAATGATACAGGAGAATTCTTCATCGATCAACGATGAGATGACAAAACCCAATGACATGGCATTCAAACTTTCCAACATGAAAAAACTGAACTTAAGCCAATAGTTTGATTGATCCAGATTGTTGAATAGAATGGAGGATGTGAAATCAAGCAAAACCAATTGTATCAATGAGATGAGAATATTGGTGAAAATATGAGAGAAAAATACCAGCTCATGGGAAACACCCGCCACCAAAGATCTCTCAAACAGACCATCTTTACGTTCCTGGGTTAGAGCCAACGATGACATGGTGGTTTGAGAGATGTAGAAAAACAATAAAAAATAGGCTGGCCTAAAATAATCTTGAAACCTATAGCGTTTAGATTGTTCAGTGATTTCAATATGAACAGGAAGATCGACGATCATGTTCGTATCATGAGTTTGAAAATTTTTCTTAGTGAACCGTCGAAAAGTTTCTAGCAGAGAGTTCATGAATTCGATACTGTAAATGTACAGTGAATGATCGATGAAGGCGTGTATTGTCGAGGCTTCAATAGTGGAATTCTCTGCGGCAAAGCCCAGATCGATTCGCTCTTCGATTGATTGGGTATAGTTCTCTGGTATCCAGATGGCACCAACCACCTTGTCTCGATCGATAGCTCGCTTGGCTTCATCCAATGATTGGTAAAGTTTTGGTTTGATCAAAAAATTTCTAAACGGTTGAATCTCATCGAGAAAGGCTTTCCCGTATCCGGGTTCCACTTCCGGATTGTAGACCGCTGTTTTCAGCTATTTGGACAAAGAAAAATCTATTTAATTCGAAAACAATTTATTACTAAATTTACGGTTACTAAATCTTTGCTTGTGGCCAAGCAATAAATCAAAGCTTGAGAAGCTGGTAGGAAGACAATAAATAGTGAAAAATATGAGTAAAAAAATTTGACCAAATTCTTCTGGATCAACGAAATCAATATCCATAGTTTGAGCATAAACAGTTTTCTATTGAATAAAATAAATTTGGACAATGAATACGACAATGTTGATTCGGATTCACTATAAGATTCGGATTTTTTAAATTTCGAAATGGTAAAAATATCGTTGTTGGTGATATCGTTGGATGATGGTGGATAGAATGATTGATCATTTTTTGATAAGGATTTTTTCTCATATTGAACTTCGGTATTGCAATAGTAGCCTTGGTCTTCGATGCAACAGAGCTTGAGAAAAACGGCCTCCAAATTGGGTTCGTTATACATCGACATCAACCGTTGTGGGTTGTCCTCGGCCAGAAGACAACCATTTCGCATTAGCCCAACACGGCCAGCATTAGCTGCCTCTTCAATATAATGTGTGACAATGACGATAGTCATACCCTCGGCAACTCGTCCAACAAGATAGTTCCAAATTTCATTTCGTAAAACGGCATCGATTCCGACTGTTGGCTCATCCAAAATCACCAATTGAGGATTGTTGATCAAAGAAACACAGATCGATAGCCGTCGTTGTGTACCACCAGACAATTGTCTTACTAAAAGATCGCCGTTCGGTAGATTCGTAAGCTTGGTCAAAATTTTACGTCTAGTTTAAGAAAAATTTCAGAAAACTTTTTCATCATTTGGAAAAAAGAACTTTCCAACAACAATACCTTAAGAAGAATTCTTCATCTGAAATATTGTAAACCAATTTGAAATAGTTCAACGTTTGATTGATGGAAAAATTTGGACACAAGCCAAGCTCTTGTGGCATGAAGCTGATGCCCGAGTTGGCTTCGCCTGGTGGTAATCCGAGAACTCTTAGCTCACCTCGCTGTTGTTTGATTCGTCCCAAAATCAATTTCAATAATGTCGTCTTCCCTCCACCACTGGGACCTAGCAAGGCATAGATTTGCCCGTACTTGACACGACTGCAAAAATTTTTCAAAATTTTATTCTGTCCATAGCTGAAATGGACGTTCTGAATGTAGATTGCGTCCGACATTGTGTCCGCTTCTTACGTTGCACCGGTTTGTGAATTTGAGTTTTTATTTATTTGAAATTCAAGCTGCTTGATTCAGATTGATTTCCACGTGAAACATTTTTTCTATTTAAGCAAAAAGAATTTTTATCAATTTTTTTTAGAAAAATAAATCTCAAGCTTTATATAAAGTTTTTGCAAAAATTTCGAAAAAATGATGCTTAAAAAAAAATAATCTTGATGCATTTGATTTTCTCATTATCTTGATGAACGTGGATTAGAAAAAAAATTGATTCAATAAAGCGATCAAACTAAAAAGAGTTTGGAGCAAACAAATCAGCCAGTTTTTTAATTCGTTTTACTTAAAAACCCTAACCGATTGATTTGAAACAAGATTTTATTCATTGATTCACTGTTTGATTAAAAAAATTTTTCTAAAAATTATTTAATTAAAAATTAAATTTTTTTTTCTCAAGAAATTGAACAATATTTTAAACCTTGAATTTTTGTTGTTGTTGTTGTTGAGTATGTCACCTGGCTGTTCTTACCTGGCTCTACGGAACACACCGAATTAAATTACACTAGTTGATGGCACAAAACCAGAAAATTATGAATGCAAAACTTTCAATGCAAATTTCCATTGATTTAATAATAGACGAATGATGAAATTTTTCTTTCTGTTGAAATTTAATCGATGAATGTTTCTTTTTTAATTGAAACGGAAACACAGACAGAGAGGAAAATTTTAATTTCAACAACAACACAATGTCATAGTTCACAATCACACATGAAAGAACATTCAATTGATTGATATATTTTTTGGATCAATTTTTTAAATGAAAATTGCGAGAGAAAAACTTTACGAAAGATTTTGGTTTTTGAATTTCTTTTTATTTGAACTGGAAGTTGTTGTTTGATTATTATTATAAGCGGTATGTCGTAAGTGTTTGAGGTGTTTGTTTTCTTATGTTGTTGACTTTCATATTAGGCTTTCATTTCTTCAGTGTTTCCCTTGAAGCGAGCAATTGTCAAAAAAAAATTTCATCACTGTTTGGTGTGTCAAAGTTGTTTCATTCACAATACGATCAAACACGAATCAAGTCATTCATCAAATTTTGAATATTCGGCTGCCGCCGCCGCCGCCGTAAAAACATTCAGACAAACGCTTGAGGAGGTAAAAAATAAAAAATTTTGAAACTGTGATCTTGAGCCAACTTTCAATGTGATAGATAGAAAATTTTAGATCGAAATGAGATCAAAACACAACACAACTTGAACATCAAGCCACACACACATAGCACATAGCGAACACACAACAACATTATTCGAACATACTTCGAATTCGAATGTATTCAATAGTCGAATATATTTCTTATGCTCCTAAACTTTCACCTTCTTCTTCTTTTTTTTTGAAATTTATTTTTTTTCTCAAAATAATGAAACATTAATAAAGGTTACGCTTAAGCGCGCTCCCACATCCCAAACCTGTGTGTGTGTGTGTGTGTTTCTTGAAGAAGAAGAAGAAGAAGAAGCAGAAAATCCGAAAATTTCTCTTCTTGTTGTTTCGATGGCAATGATGACTGATAAATGGCCAAGCAAAAAATTATTATTTCTATTTTTTTTTTCTTTCTGCTGTTCGGTTTCTTCGATCAAAAAATTCAAATGCCCTTAACACAGAAACACAGAAATCACAAAGCAATCAGCAACAAAACAAAACAAATGAAACTAGCAACAAGTTTAAAGTTTAACAGCTCGAATGATGTTTTTCTTTCAATACTCTCCAAAAAAAAAAAAAGCCCATAGGATCGGCTGGAGAAAAATTGAATTTCGAGAAGAAAAAAAACACTAGTTGTTGTTGTTGTTTTTTTCGATGTAAATCTTAAAGCAACAAGTTGTTGTTGTTGTTCGTTTGTTTGTTATGACTCTTCTCTCCTTTTCAAAGGTTCAATAGGATTGTCGCTTTTCAAATAGTCGACTTTCAATTGAACTTCAAAATCAACTATCACACACCACGACTCATACACACACGCACACCGAGAAGAAATACTTAAACACAAATTTGACCTATTTAAAGTCGTTTTGTTTTTCGACAAAAAAAACCTTATATTTATACACTTTTGGATGTTTGTTTTAGAAAGCCGAAAGAGTCACAATAATGTGATGTTTTTTCTCGCACCGTTTAAAACGTTTTATGACGATAGGTTACATAGAAAACATATGAAACAGTGAAACCATATCAATCAATGTGTTCCAAACAAGTTTGGTAACACACACACTCACACACACGCTCCAAACAATTTGGATAGTTTGTAAATTTTTGCACTTGCTCCTTTGTCACAATTCAATGTTTTCCCATGGTGAGTTGAATGGAGAAACACCGAGCTAAATCAGCTAGTTTGTCTCTTGGGTACGGCGAACACCAATCAGCCAAACACCGTACACTCAACTATCGAAGCTTATGAATAAGCGATCTGAAAAGCTAATCTCCCATTTTTTTTTCTCTCAGTTTCTAATTCTTTTAAAGTTTAAAACCTCTGTTTAGATAAGCAAGGAAATTCTTCTCTCGAACAAAGAATACCTTCACCATGATTTTCACCATTAATTTTGTTCTAATAATGAATTTTTTTTTTTGAATTGATCAACCTTGTTGTTTATTCGAACATTGCTATTCGATTATTGCTTGATGTCCTTTGAATTTTTTTTTAATTTTTTCTATTCAATCTTGAAAACCTTTAGTATTGAGAAGATGAATTGTTGAGGACACAAGGCTTCGCTATCGTGTGTATTGTAAGTAAACGATTTGCCTATTTTCAATCAAAAAATCTTTTAATAGGAAAAAATTTAAAAAAAAAAAATCTTTTAAAGCTAAAAGATGATTGGAAAAAGATATTTATCATCAAACGGCGTAGCGTGGAGTGTCGTAGATTGATTCTTCTTCTTCTTCACCATTATTAGTTCGGCTTTTCTCTTGTCGACCAACCACGGCCAACAAATTTGGCGACGATGTGTGGTAGTACGTGACTTCACTGTTATGTACTCTCTGCTGTTTCGGCAACATTGGATTGACCAACGAGGACATCGAACTCAGATTGATCAACGATTTGGAGGGAGGAACATCGTAGATTGGTTCCGAATCATTTTCCTCTTCAAAATGATTTAGAGGAACATTCAGTCGTCGATCTATTTGGTTGTTTGAATAGCTTGATGATTTGAAGTTGTCTAGAGCCTTTGTATCCTTGCCATCACTATCAATGATTTTTAATATTGATTTGTTTTGATTGTGGCAGTTGGAGTTGGAGCTCTGTTCATTCAATCTTCGTTTATAATCTTCAATTTCTAGATTTTGTTGTTGCCGGTGTCTTTCGATCTGTGTGATGACCACTCTGGTTAGGCTACCCTCTTCGTTCATTGATGATACTTGCGAACGTGACTTAACACCATAACTAAAAACATCATCATCATCCTCTTGACTGTTCGATTTAGAGTGATTGAAGTCGACTTTTGAACTATGGCTCACAACTAGTGTCACATATCAGAAAAAATAAATTATTTTCAATGGTAATACCGATTATTAGATAATATAGAAAAATAATTTAATTCTCATTTTTGATATTGCCTTAAACTGGTCAACACCGGTTCCCGAGAGTCGTCTCTCTCTTTTACTTACCATTGCCTGGCGATGTCACGTTCGATTGATTGGAAATCTTCTGAACATTTTCGAAAAATTTACCAGTTTTTTTGGGTTGCTGTGGTTGCTCTTGCCTACGCTCGAACAATCCCCACCGTTTCTCAGTTTTCAATGGAAAATATTCTCGAACTTTATAGAACTTTATACGTTGCAACATCATTGGTTTGATCCATTTAGTGTAGAAGGTTCGTTGAGACGTTCCACCAGTTTCTATCTTTAATTTAGGTTTCTTGTTTTTTGAAAACACTTCTTCACTGGTGTTGTTATTAGTGGCATTGTTATTGCTATTGTTGCTGTTGGCTCGTTTGTAGCGTTCGAAAAATTTTAGAATGCTGAATAACAACACCGATGCTGAGATGACACCAAAATACAAAAATAATGGCAAAACTGTCTTGTAGTTGGACCAGGGTTTTAAGCTTTCTGACAACGGCATTTGGGTTTAAATATCTTCACGAATCAAGTAGCTTAACATGACATTTTTTTGAACGCTCTATTTCAACATAGATTCCAAGCAGAAAACGTTTAAAAATTTGTTGTCTATGCAACACTTCACACTGACAGAGAGAAAGAGACGAAGAAGATTTCCATTTCCTTGCAGGATGTTGATAGAGCATTCAAAACCAGCATTCAAACAAACACTCACACACAATCCTGTTTGGGCGCACATCCTTCCTCTTCCAGTCATCAGATTTCAATTAGAGGACATTGAAGGTTTTCAAAAACTAAATTCCACCGAACTGATCAAATTATTAAATTTTCTATTTTAAAAAATTACAATCAAAACAATGTTATTTGAATTTATAGAATTAAAAACCTGATTCAAAGATCATAAGATTTCTAGGATTTTTTATCAACATAAGAAACAATTCGATTATAAATTCAAATTTTTTCAATCTGATCAATCAAACGATTTCGAATTTTCAAGCTAATTTTAATATAAAAAATTTTTTAGAATCAACGAATAAGAAGAGAAATCTAAAAGAAAACATGAAGCTCTGAGGAATGAATGAAAATTCTCAACTTTTTTCACGAATAGAATGTTTTTACAATTTTTTTTGGAAATCTCAGATTGGCTTTTGGTTGTTTGTTTGAATGCAAACGAGTGTGTGTGTGTGTCAGTGACTATTTACAAGAAAATTTAAACCAAATTTAAAAGAACCATTGAATAAGATCAATTGAATAGAATCAATGATATGATGGTGATCACAAAAACTAATATGACAGTTGAGTATAAAATAAACAGATAGCGTAGAAATGAGTTGTCCGCCAAAGAATCGATGATTTGGCTGGTGTTGGTACTTGGCATCGATCCTCCAATCGTTATATCGCTTGTATCTATTTGAGAAAGAGAAAAAAAAATCATTCATTGCTATTGGTATCTTTAATGTGGAAAAAACTTGCCTTTGGTATGACCACAATCGCAAAAATACAACGTCAACAGAGAATGGACCGTTAAATGGAAAAATAAATAAAAGGCAATGGACCAAAGATAGGCCGGCGGTAATCGAATCACCGTCAATTGATAGGCCAAAAATATTGCTGCAATAGCGCAAAAATTTCCTAGATGCCCGATCAATCCATGAAACCAGTTGAAGATCCATCGTTTGCTGGAATCACAATCGGGTCGGAATACGGCTCCAATGGGATTTATTATGGCACAAACAATGGCCAACATACCAAGCATTTGATGTGTGCCCTATTTGAAAAATTGATTTTTTTATGATGGTTTTATATTGAATTAAATCAATTATTACGAAAACAAAATTGTCGACATAGAGGTAAATGCTGATGGTTGCAATCACCAAGAAAATCAACGATGCCAACATACAAGAACGATGAACCTGAGAGGAAAAAAAAAATTTTATTATTTGAAATTCAAGTAAAAACTTTCACTAACAGCAAACCAGATACGGACACCAAACATTGAATGTGACAACCAGAGAGGCTTGAAATACCGTGCCGTGATCACACCAATACTGACAAAACCAACCCACGCCACCACCATGAACGAAGCTTTTTTTTTAAAAGAAAAAATTCTTTTAAGATTCACTTCCATGGCAAACAGAAATTAAAATACCATGAAGTTTGATCAAAAACATTTTCGAATGAGCCGAAACATATCCAACCATTTGGAAATCGATGGCCGTATCCGAAACAATCTTATCCAAATGTGGATCCTTTCGTCGGAAATTACTAAGACTTGTCAGTGGACCATAGGCCAACATCAAATAGTATCGGCTATCCTTCAAATCGAAACGTGTTCCACGCAACGTGAATCGTCGACGTTTACGCCATTTACAGTGCAAAATACCATTGCTGTAGGTGGTGTTGACCGTGGTGACACCATGATATTCACTATCAGCCAGTTCTTCGTTCGATTTTCCAATGTTGGTGCTATGCAATAGCTGGGGACGACCATCCGATGGTAGGACACAATCCGTGACACTATCGTTGCCTTAATGAAAAAAAGAGAGGTTAGTTTTTTCAGATAAATTTACGCTAAGTGTAATCAAA
This sequence comes from Octodonta nipae, assembly GCA_034190945.1. Classification (NCBI taxonomy): domain Eukaryota; kingdom Metazoa; phylum Arthropoda; class Insecta; order Coleoptera; family Chrysomelidae; genus Octodonta; species Octodonta nipae. The sequence continues at coordinate 40,081 of JAVLUE010000042.1, read as the reverse complement.
CCCATTAAGCGGTCATGTGAGATTCCCATTGAATAGTAAGCCGGTGTAGTCATCACAGACGATGATGACAGACCAAAACTGGCCAAACGTTTGTTGTTGTTAAACGCCAACTTATGGTCGGCCATGATCTCAAACTCAACCGTTGAATCGGAATACGGTAGATAGATGGCAGTCAACAAAATCAAACAATTCCGTTTTCTAAGACAATTGTTGGGCAAGCCGAAACAAAGTTTCCTACTGCAAGCATTGTAATCAAAAAAGTAGAAATTCCCGAACAGGCTTTCCTGATTGATCATCGGGTAGCTCTGCACCAGGGGTTGATGGGATAAGCTAAGAAATGATGATGGCTGGTTTAAAACTGATGAGGCCACCGGGTATGGAGCTTGACCATTGTTGTTGTTGTTGTTGTGGTTTCTGTTGATAGAATTTAGATCTTTGTTCACAATAAAACCACTAGAAACTGGTTGAAGTGAATTGGCATTGTGGATATTGAATGAGTTGATTCTGTTGTTGTTCTGAAAATCAGAATACCCGGATAGATCAATCAGATCCGAATCGATGGTTGTCCAAAAGCTGTTTTTCGATTGAACAACAGTGGCACGAAAAACGATTTCGTTGGCAAAATTTTTTGGTGGTGTCCAAACGCTTTCGATTTTATATTTCGGAAACGGATTGGTGTGTGTCAACGTATTCTGAGCCAAAAGCTTTCTAATTAAACCCAAATCATCTATAAAAAAAAACTCACTCGATATCCTCCCAGACAGTCCAGAGCCTGAGTGAATTGGTCGTTGGAGAACTGTCCGTTCACTAACATTTCACGGTCCGAATGAAGGCGAGCCTGCATTATGAAACCCAGAAACGTATCGGTGGGAGAATAGAGAGTGACCACCAAATTTGAATCGTTGAACCGTCGAGCAACGTTGACACGATAACTCGATCGTCCATATTGCTTGTCGACACCGTGATTGGGATAAAGTGTTCGGCATGCATCACCGATCGGTGCACCATTACCGTAAGCGTTAACACCAACTCTATCAACCACCGTTAACAACCATAATAACCCGAACAATAGGATGAGAAGTGCTCTGAAAACCGGTTGCCGGCTATTCATTTTTGACATTTGATTCTAAATTTTTTAAATAGAAACACGAAACGTTCAAATCAAAACAATGATTCAATGACATTCAAAAAAAGAAGAAGAAAAATACTAACACTGTGATCCATTTTCATTGTCAATGTTGTTGTTTTTTTCTTTTTGGATCGCTGATGTTCAATGGTTGACTTTAATGGATCGACACAATGAAGATGAAAATTGATTCGTTGCTGGGGATGATCCATCGATGATCCAAAAAGGATCATTAAAATCTATGAAGTGCGGGCGTGCGTTTGTTTGTTCAATTCTCAAAAGTTTCGAGATTTTTGTTCGTTGAAATTAAGCTCACCTATGTAAAAAGCTGCGATCATTTCTATACATAGATTTTTAGAAAAAAATTATCAGTTAGAAATGGAAAAAAAAAATTTAAAATTATGAAATTTCAATAAAGAAGAAAAAAAAAATCTATTTTGAAATCACGGAGTTCTCTTTTTTTTAATAATATTCGGCCAATGGTCAAGATTTATTTGCCTACAAATAATTGGTTCTTGTTCGAATGGAATGATAATGAATTTCAAATAAATTTCTCTCTTGTTTAAACGTTTTTGTGTTTAAACTATGAGAAAAATGATTGGAAAAAAAATGAACCAATTTGGTTTGGTTGGCGTGTTTGTGTGAGTGCGTGTCCGTGTGTCCAGAAAAAAATATAAATTACTTTCGAGTTGACCACTCTCCTATCCAAAAGATAGGCTGACTTTTTTTCTAGAAAATTTAATTTTTAATAAAAAGTTATTTTATTTTTTTACAAGTTAGTTTGTATTTTCCCATTGAAAACTTAATTTGATAAGGAAATTGTAGAAATAGAAGAAATGACAAAAATGAAAGTGAAATTAAATTTGTTGTTTGTGGTTTCACCACCACCATGAAGCCACCATTTCTTTCTTCTCAGTTTTGGTTTTGGAAGAAAAAAACTGAGAAGAAATTATTTTTTGAACAGGACACAACAGCCCGAAAAAAAAAATCGTTTAGCTAACGGAAAGACAAAAAAAATACCTGCAGTGTTTAAAATTTTGGTTTCGATTATTTTTTTGGTTGCTGTAAACACATTGATATCATATGAAAACAAGAAACATTGTTCAAGGTTTTTTTCTTTCACAGTTTCTAGACTGCCTGTTCATTCATTCAACACAAACATAACACAAACATAAATTTATGAATATATTTTTACTTGAAAATATTTTTCTCCAATTGCCAGTCTTTAAAAAAAAAACAAACAAACAGGCTTGCAGTTTAATTTGTGTGTGTCTTATTGTTTTTGATTATTAAGAAAATAGACTGGCAAGAACAACACTGTTTACCTGAGAAATTTTAAAATTCAGAAAAAAAACTTTGATCTAATTAAATACTATTTGAATAGAGTGAAATCAACAGGTATCAACAACATCACAGGTAATATCAACAACAACAATCATACAGGAACCTGTCAACAGTGTTTTTTTTTTCTTTCTCCGGTAACTTTATTATTTTGAAAAAAAACAAGTTTCATAAAGACACGATTGTTTTGGAAAATGTTTTTAACGGAAAAGTTTTAATTAAAAAAAAAAAAAATTAAAAGCAGATCGTTTTTTTAATATCAAGAGTTTATTAATGTCACGTTATTTGACAATTTAACTACTGAAAGGAAATTTACATTAAAAAAAAACTGAACCCAAAAATCATTTATTTAAAAGTTTCAATTTTTTTTATATACATAAAAAAATTCGATAATTTTAAAAAGAATTAATGTCTAACGACCTTAATTTATAAGAATAACAATAATCTATTTCTATTTTGAATCAAATAATGATATGATGGATTAGTGTTCCATTATTAATGTCCATTCGATGATGAAGTACAGTGAGTGTTAAAATAAAATATAAAAAACAAGCTCTAAAAATAAATCTAATCAAAACCAATAGAATGGATAAATAAATAAACCGATAGAAGATTCAGCTAAAGCTTAAATAATTTAATCCAAGCTAAGTCAGCCAAGAATAATTTGGCTTTCTTTCTTTTCTCTCTATCTGTGAAACATTTAAGGCTTCCGTCATTTAAAACAACGCGATAAAATTGGAAGATTGTTTTAAGAGACGGATAAAAAAAAAATCCAAGATTTAGCAACCAATCGAATAGGATTTTGCAATTAAAATCAGTTTCATGGAAATGGAATGGATGAATAGATTAATTTTCTAATTACAAACTTAAAAACGAAAAAAAAATCACTTCATACAATGAAACGATCGATTGGAAGTTGATTAATTTCTTTGAAAAAAAAAAACATGAAAGCTATCCTCAAGCTGTTCCAAGTTCCATCAAAACGGAATTGTTGCTCAATCAAGTAGAGGAGAAAATGAAAAAACAAGTGGAAAAAAATTGTCAGGAAAAAAATAAAACAAAACGTTCCACAATGTTTTTTTTAACAAGAGGAAAATTTAAATAATCGATTCATCATCATAAACCATCGTGCTTGTAAATATACTTTGTAAACGAGGAATGTGCTATGGAAGGATGCTAGAAAATTTTGCCGATTCGCACACCACCACCACCTTTTATACAGTTGTTAGCGGAACAAACAAACCGCGTTACGAAATTTTTGAAAAAAAAAAAAATTTACGTTATGTGTTATGTTTCCTCTGATGCTAAGTTTAACTTGTTCGAAAAAACACACATTTAGCAACATGAGTTTCATGTTTTTTAACAAAGATTTATAATTTCAATATTGTGCAACTGTGTGTGCAAATGTCCATGTGTGTGTGTGTGTGTAATTTTCTTCATAGTGATGGATGGAAATTTTTTTTTTAAATAATAAAACTATTTATCATCAAACAAAGAAAAGGAAAACACTATTCCTGGGGTAATAATTGATAAAATTCAATTAGCTATTCACTTCTTAATTGATGGGAATAGCATCATCACTAGGTGATAATACAGGAAAAAAATTTCTCAATTTTCAATTGCCAAAAAAAATAATAAAATAAATACGCTGATTCAATCACAACACAACTGATTCGATCAAAGATGTTACAAAATGTTTTGGCTCGTGAAAAACTGAATGTGATTTATGGAAGTGGTTTGGTTGCAGAAAAACTCAAAAGCCCAAAAAAAAGCCTTCACTTTTTTTTTCAACAATATTCTGAATAATAATTTAAAGTCTGAATTTTCACAATTTTCACAATCGATTCATCGATGAAATAATTATCAATCGTAGATGAAACATCGATTGGCTAAAATATCAATGACTTGTCGATATGTCGGTTATGATCATTACATAACTCATCCATATCTCATAAACAGGCACCATTTATTGTGTTTCATCGTTTAGTAATTGAGAAAATTTCTTCATTTAATATTCATAAAATGTGACAAGTTATTATTGTGTTTGCTTGTTAGTTTGCTTTTTCCTTTGACCAGTGGCTGTCATATAATGTAAAATGACAGTGCATGCCGGCCAATCATTTCAACCATCCAGGGACATTTTACATCTTCAGCTGCCATTTTCTTCAATCGTTTTCATTCGATTGAATTGCAAAACAAATTTTTTTACAACAACAAGAAAGTGTCAAAAAGCAACTGATGATGATGCCTGAACCGCTTTCTTCCCAAGAAATTTATGAAATTTTTTCCGTTTTAGTTTCATTAATTTTTCCATTAAATTCAATTAAATTTCTGTCAAATGTTTGTCAACCATTTGAACAATTTTTTTTTCCAAACCAGAAAACTAAAAAAGTTCAGGTAACTTTCATTCAAAAAAAAATAGCTGAATGGAATTTTTTTGTTTGAATTATCTACTAATTGTAAATACTTTTGATGATTGTCGATTGACGCTGACCAATGTCCAATGTTTTTTTTTTTTTCTTCACAAACGAGAGAACAACAATAGCAAAACAAACTCACAATTTCACAAGAATGTTTGTTTATTTTCTATACTTCGAATATCTAATAATGATAGTTGATAAGCAAAATATATGGGAAAAAAATCAATGATAATATAATTTTGGCCAAAAAAAATCAAACACAATAAACAAGTGGTTAATCTTGAAATTTCAAATATTCATACAGAGAGAAAAAAATTATACAGCTTTTTCTTTGATCGATAATTAGTTTATATTAATTTTTTTTTTTTTGGTCAATCGATTAGATTGTCTTAAAAGTATCCTTTCACACTAGTAGATAGGCTAAGGCGTTGTTTCGAATAAAACAAATAAATAAACAAACAAACGATTCAATGTTAGGTTTTGGCATTTTCTTTTTAAAAAAGAAATTTTTCGAAAAAAAAAAATCAAATCATGCATAAAATTTTTTTTTTCATAATTTAAATATTTTTTTGATAAATATTGTGTGACAATGTGACTCAATGCAAAACTAGAGAAAAAAAATATGACAACCAAAGTCCAGAAACTTGTGACTTTTGAACAAGCTGAGAAAATCCTGATTCAAACGTTTAACGTTTTTTTTTTGAATCACTGATCAAATTAAAATTATTTAATAGGTAAATAAAAAAAACTGTTCCAGTGCTTTGCTTTGTTGTTCAAAAGCTATCCATCCAACTAAAAAACGAAAACATTTTCCACAAGAAGTTTCAAAATCTCAAGCAAAAAAAAGCAAGCAAGCTTTAGGAACAGACGTTTCAGCGTTTCCGACATCACGTTTGAAATGTGAATAAGAAATGTAGAAAGCTTTGGAAGAAAAATTTTTTTTTATACTAGGCTTACCTTGAAATTGGAATATTTTCTTCTTCTTCTTCTTCTTCGATTGAAACCTTGTAGTATTTTATTTTACTGCCTCTAATATTTATTTGATTTAAAATGAACACAAGTAACGATGACACAAACACAAATAGGAAGAGGAATACACATAGAGAGAGACACGAAAAATTTTTGATTAACAATAACTTTCAATAATCTTTCGACTTTCTTTTGACAATCCAAAATAAGAAATATTAACGCTCTGTTTGTCTTTCAACAACAACAAGCACAAAATGATAAATGATTCTGTTTTTTTTTTTTTTTTGCTTGAAGAACAACCAAATACAAAGAGTTTGGAATCGAAGCAAATATTTGAATTTTTTGATAAACTTGTTGAAACACACACTGAAAAGATCGGTATGCTGGATGATGAGAAAAATACACAAACACTGGCAAAAGTCAATCAACGATTAAATCGATTAGTTTTCGATTAAATCGATTAATGAATTAATTTTTTTTTCAAAGAATCAATAGAAGAAACCAAGAGAACAAGAAGACGTTTTTCGTTCTTATTTAAGTTTGGTTTTGAAATGGAAAGCAAGGAAAAAAAAATTTTTGAAGTTCACCAGTTTAAAGTAAAAAATTATTTTCTACTCTAGTTGAAAAAATGATTGTTGTTTTGAATATAAAATTCGAATGAAATTGAAAACCGATTTGGTTGAGCTGTTTTTTGGCGTTGTTTTCGCTGAAAAGTTTTTTTAGCCAGAAATTTTTGAGACAATTGTTTCAAAAATTGTTTCAACAAATGAGAATAGTTGGAAAAAAATTTTTTTTTCTGACCACTTTTCGCTCTACGTTTCCTCTCTGTGTTGGAAATATGAAGAAATGTGTTGACTCTGGTCAGTCATCACAAAAGGTGGTTCCCATTAAACTCTGTTGATTTTTGAAACTGTTCGAAACAGCAAAAGAAACGTTGATTGATCATAGAAAAAAAAATCATCCAACTGGTTTTTCAGATTCAAGAACATTTTTCACAGCCAGTTCATTGCTTCGTTTTGAAAAAAATTCTTTAAAAAAATTTCACTTGGCCAGTTTCACAAGTTTTTTTTTTATATTGAGCTTTCTATGTTCAGGTGAAAGTTTAATCAACCATTTTATTTGAAAAAATATTCACCGACAACAACGAAAATTCCTAAGAATTCAAGATGAATAATGAATAGGTGCTGTTTTGGCTTTATTCAAGGCAATTTGCGAAATTTTTTTTAGGAGCAATGTTCACCAAGTTGAATTCATCACTAATTGTAGGTTCATCTATTGAACAACAAAAACTGTTTTACGGTAGTTGTTGATTTGAATCTTTCACTAATCCGATCCTTCAATCGAACAAATCTCTGATCAAAAAGAAGAAATCACCAAACATTGCGTCGGTTTTTAGCGGAACAACAACTCGGCTCTCTTTGATTTTTTTTTTCGAGAAGATCAACAACTATTGAAATCAATGATGATAATAATATACTTAATGGACAAATACCAAATCAACGAAAAAACTCTACGAACAAGACAACAACATTGACCGGGGCTATGAAAACAAAACAACAGCAAAAAGTTTCTATTTAAAAACTGAGAAACATAAATAAATAAATAAATGAAAGAGATCGTTCATTATTTTTTATTGTATTTTTTTTCTATGCCTGTAAAACAATAATGAAACTGAACGCACACGCACACAAACAAACACACACGGCAGACGGCTTCATTTCCAATGGAAGAGAAGCAAAATGTGGAATACGCCAGGATAGGTTATAATAATAAAGAGAAAACTAGATTTTCTTTTAACTTGAATTAATTATTGAAATGAAATTATCGAAATAAAAACAAAGCGAATTAAAAAAAAATGAAAATGAAAGCAAACTAGATTTAGTTTTTGAATGACTGTTTATTGATGGCTAAAAAAGCCACCAATTTAAATTGATTGGAAAATTAGCAAAGGAGAAATGTTGAATGATCTCGCTGTCATTATGCGTGTCCTATCTGCGAACCCATCATCTATCTCTTTCTCTCTAATTCATCCATTTAAACAACATGGGTAAGAAATGTAAATTTTTCAGTTTTCTTAAAAAAATCAACTGACTTAAACTGGCTTTGGGCTAAAAGAAATTTTTTTTCAAAATGAAAAATTAATATCTTTTCAATCAATCGAAGGCTGTGTGTGTGTGCGCTTTCTATAAAATTGAGACAACTCGATTTTCATTGAAAACAACCTGATTGAGCTTTCAATCAAGAAGAGTCTAATCTTGATTTGATTGAAACCTGGATCTGACGCTGTCTCTTGTTTAATCCTTTTTTACAAATCAATTCGGTATTATGGTTTCCAATTTTAGAACCCACCAAAAAACAACACACAACGGTGACGAATTTAGATGAGAAACTAGTTTTTCTTTAAACTATGCATTGATTTAGTTTGTTTAGTAAGTTTTTCTTTCTAAAAAGCAAACATCTCATTGAAATTCTACTTTTAATCATTGGTTGTTTTCTCTGGTTTCATGAAAACATTGAAACATTTCGCATAAATAATTAAACTACTGGCTGATTCAATTGCAGATTGATTTCAATTCTGTAGCAAAAAAAAAAAAAAAGAAAGCTTGGCAACTTATCAAAAATTTTCAATCTAATGCCGAGGGTTTCGCATTTTGCGTTACCAACTTTGTTTTAGTTCGAAGGTCGAAAAAAAGTCGATATTTTCTTCCATTGAATTTGGTTGATTTCAAGCAAAAGCTTCAAGAGACTTGCAAATTTATTCGATAAATTTCTTACTGAGGGAAAAAACTGGTGTTTCCATTTGATTAGCATATCTCGAAACGGATGATTTGAATAGCCATTCGAGTGAATGAAATCAGCAATCTTTGAAAATTATAATTTTTTTTTTTTCGGTAGAAACACTTTCAAGCATTATTCTATTGGAGCGAAACAAATATAATAATGTTAGAAACCTATTCGGAAAAGCAAAAGTTTCTGTCGAAATTTTTTTTAAAAAACTTTTCTTCTTACCTATTGATTGTCAAGTTGATTCGAAACAGTTTGAAACAAATTGAGCAGCACATAACGCGTAACGCATATTCTCAAAAAGCCCATTAACTGTTTGGATCTAATTACCAACAGCAGAGAAAAATTCACATTGTGTTCAATTCAGGGTCATAATGTTCGGCAAACCGTTTAGCGAGTCTGATAGACCGTTGATATTTCAAGCCATTCATATAACGGTGACAACTTCATCTCATTTTTCTCTTCTGTCCACTTGTTGTTATTGCTGTTTGCTTCACTGTCCGTGTATTTGTGTGTGCTGGTTCATCGGAAATCGTTCAACACGTTGACTCCGAGCTCTCTGCTATCTCCATGATTTTGAATTATTGCTTTTTGACATTCAATTTACAAAGAAAAATTTATTTAAAAAAAAAAAAATTAGAAAAACACTAGCATGGGCCAACCATATTTTTGCCACTCAAATCGAATGACTTTTTTTTGGGCTTTATTATTGAGAAATTTATAGAAAAAAAAACGATTTAAATTTCAATCACGCGTCGTTCGAATTAGTCACGATCAATGAAATTAGTAGTATCCGATTTCTATCCATTAATTTCATCACATTTCTTCAGAAAAAATTGAAAAAATTTTGAAATCTAAGCACCAAATTTTGTTAAATTATCAAACAAAAAAAATTTATTTTTTTTAAAAAAAAATTTTTCTATTATCCATTGACATTGTACGTTGGAATTGGTTGGATGACCATCACCACCACCACTTCTGAATTTTCGAGTTCAATGTGATTCAATAGCCAAATAGTGAGAAATATCCGTGGCTTTATGAAGTTGAAAATTAATTTTTGATCATAAAAACTGTTGTTCGTTATCGCCGTTACGTCTCATGTTTCGTGTTTTTCAACTACATTTGAATTATTAGATTTTATTTATTTTATTATTTTAAATATTATCTGCTCTACTAAAAAGAGAGTGTAGATTGTCCATAATTAATGGATTAATAATACTTTCTCTCTCTCACTCTAATATAATATTTGTTTTCAATTTATATTGATCATTTCAGTGAGTTTAGTTTAGCCAAAACGTCAGGATAGTTTAATTATATTTAATGGTTAAACTACAAAAGTATAAAACGTCAGTATAACGTCGTTTCGGAACGAAACACCCACTTAACATAATTAGAATGTGAAGAAATCAAGATCGTTTAACCTTAGCCAAACAGTTGGACAGTATCCACACTGCTCACAGAACACTGTCCACAATTTTCTTTTCTTTTTTTCCAACATTAGGCTGATTTGTAATCAAATATAAAGAGAAAAATATCGTCTGAGTCATTGAATCGTTAAGGATCGCTAGTGATGACCAAACTCGATGTTCTCGATTTAATCGATAAATCGATTATTAAGAAAACTCTGCCCAAAGCTTTTTTCAAGATTTTTTAAAATAAAAAAAAAATACTTGAAGCGACATCTGACGACTGAAAATCGTAACAAACAATAAATTTTAATTTGTAAAAATCATAAAATTATTTATTTTAAAAATATTAATTACAAACAACCAAGTTTAATTCCCACACAGCCCAAAAATAAAATAATCAATCATTGAAATTATTGGAAGCAAGAAGAATAACAGAAAATAGAATAAAATTTTCATTGCAAAGAAAAACCCTAGAGAGGAAACAAAAAAAACTGAAATAGCCATATTTAAAATGATAGGATGTACTGTCGAGAAAACTGTTGTGTTGATGTTGGTCAAGATGTTTGTGGTCAGTCTCGAACTTTCATTCGATATCCAATCAATCACAATTGACAAACAACTTGAACTTGTGTTGGAATGTGTTTTCGGAGTTGTGCTTCTTGATTGTGTGATGTCTGGTGTGTGTGTTTGTGCTGTTCCAGAATCGAACCGAAAAATCGGTTCGAATGTGTGCGTGTTTGTTTCAAGAACAGAAAAAAATAGTGATCACTGATTGACCACACACTAGACGAAAAAAATTCGATACAATCCGAGTCAACAAGGTCACTTTGGTGGTCATTCTCATGATGAGTTTTCCGATGATGTTTTTCTTGCTCCTCCGTCCAATTCAAACATCACTAGAAATGATTAATTTTAATTAAAATTTTTGAATGAAATTTCAAACCACTCACGATGATTCCATATTGCAATTGGTCAGAAGGAAATCCTTCATTTTCTTCAGGTCAGCCTTGGAAGGACGGCTGATTGCGGTAGAGCCACCGCCACCGCTCAATGTGATCTGTACCGATGAGATACCGTCCTTAATCTCGCTGACATCGATTTTTATATCCGAATGATCGATGTTGGAAGGCGGCGATGACCTATGCTGAGATTCAGAAGTGACTGGTGATTTTAGTCTATCACCACCACTACCACCATTTCCATCACAGCTTTCAACACTGCACTGAGAATCGGTATGCGAGTGATAACAAATCAACGATGATGGTTGATTAGTCGACGGACTAGCGGGTAAGGCAGAATCACGATCCGAAGACGACAAACCATCACCGCCGTCACCAAAATCGTGTTTCAAACGTGGATCGTCGACTTCTTCATCCATCTCGTCTAGCTGTGACCGACACAAATCGTTGAACTGATACGGACAGGTGGCCGAACAACACGAACCACAATAGAATTGATCAAAGTTTTGCTCGTTCCCACTGCCAACGCTCAATGGGACTGATCCAGTGCTGCTGAAACCACTCGAGCTACACACCGATTCGGTACTCAAGCAAACTTTGTTACCACCATAGTGGTTTTGTGATTGAGACATGGAATAACCACCAACCAAACGAGGTTGCAAAAACTGATGATTACTTTGATTGTGGCCAGTGGTTGGTAAGTAAACTGATGGCTGGTGTCCACAACAATGACGCAAACAATGACCACATGCATTGTGATATAATTGCTGTGGCTGTTGTTGTTGTTGGTGGTGTTGATGTTGGTTATTTTGTTGACCATAGTTCCATGATAAACGTTTATGGATCGAATTATCCCGTTCGTTGGTCTTCAAATGCTCAATCGAATCAGCGGTATGATAACGGCGATCCGAACGATATGTTCGTTTTTGTTGAAGCAAATGATCGAAAGATTGTCGATTAAGATCATTGGAGTTGCAATTGTTTTTAGGCGAATGCTGTTGCTGTTTAAAATAGCCTGAATCGTCGTAGTAATCCTCTTCTTGACCTTCACTATCGATGTTGGCATCCGTTAGAATCTGATGCTGTTTATTATTGTTGATCGATATCGATTGTGGACTGAAACAATCATTCGGATACTTTTGATTCGAACCTTCTTCGGATTTTGTTTCAATGTTTGAGTTTTGACTACTGGTAATTAACACAGCTCCGTTATGAGAAAAGTTTTTCGTTTTAATCAGAGGTGGTTTGTTTATGGTGGTTGTCATCGCCGATGGCCGGATCGACATCAACGACAATGACGGTGGAGCTGGAAGCGATGGAGGTGGCACTGATGGTAAAGGCGGCGGCGGTGGTGGTGGAACCGATGACGGCGGAAGCGGTGGATGCGGTCGAGATAAAAATTTTTTCACTGGTGATCTCCGCGGAGAGGTTGGCGGTAACGATGGTGGTGGCGGAGGTGGAGGTGGTGGTGGAGGTGGTGGAGAAGGCGATGGAGGTGGTGGATGAACCGATACCTGAATAGTTGATCCGCAACTATTAGTATTCTTGATTGAATTGAACAGATAGTTGTTGTTGTTGTCGTTACTGGGAAATGCTTTGACATTGTTGCTGTTCGTTATTTGGTTCGAACTGTTCGTATTTGGTAAGGATCGTCGATTGGATCGTGGCGCCGGTTGAACTGGAAGCGTATCTGAATTGTTTAGAATTGTTGTTTGATTGTTTGGTTGATAGCTGGTGCTGGTATTGGTTTGAATATATGGAAAGCTCACTGAAAGACTGTTGTTCTGTTGTTCTGCGATAAGATTGGCATGTTGTTGACTATTGTTAGCCATTGAACCCGATGATGATGAACCTGATGTCAAATAGTAATCATCGGATGGTTTTACGTTGTTGGCCAAATGGCCATTGTTGTTGTTGTTGGTGGCGGCATTGTTACGTAGCAAAAATGCTCGACGCTCGGATCGAGGTGAGGTAACAGTGACCACGGGAGATCGATTATCAAACGATTGCGATCGTCCAAACGAATCAGTATCCTCCACCACTAGACTAGGATTTCGAAGCTCACCCAATTCAAAGCTGATGGCACGAGGTGATGGCTGTTGGATTGATAAATGATTATTGTTGTTGCCACTGGTGTTGGTAGCGTAAAGGGTCATAGGCACTGTTGTTGATTGACCATTGTGGCTATACGAAAGCATAGTCATAGTGTTAGCTTGAGGATAAAGATCCTGTGAGCCACCACTGTGTGATTGTATTAAACTGGATCGGCTTGAAGAACGTGGCGAGGTAGCTAACAGTCCATGCACCATGGAACCCGTTTCAAAAATCATCTCATCATCATCGATGGTGTTTTGATATGTTGAGGTGTATTGTTCATGTTCCAAATATTTCAAATCTCGATAGTCTTTTTGGGCTCGTTTGATGGCTTCGACCCAAGCTCGTATCTCGCCCGTATACAACAACATATACGTATTGGCCACATTGAATTCATTCAAATAGATTAATAAAAAACCGGCTGAATCTTTTAGTTCTTGAACCACCAATCGGTCGGTGATGAACGGTTGCCGGATGACCTTCATTTTACTATCACTATTTTTCTTGCTCAATGGTTTACAAACCAAGAATACATCGGTAAACAAAAAACAATGAACATCTTGTTTATTTGATTGAGCATCTTTGAATTTCAACGTATCCTCCCTATAAAGATGACGAATCTTTTTGATGGAACATCCCGGCATTGATTGCATCAAATCCAAGAACAGATAATCTTTTAAAAACTAGAAAAAAAAATAAAACTTAATTTATGAAAAAAATAGACTGGTCACATACTTTTTCCGCTTCATCATTGCTACAATCGATGGCATCGTATGATTCGATTCGAGCCACCACTTCGGCCAATCGTTCATGTTCTTGTTGTCTTTTCACTTCGCTATTCACCTTAACCACAAACCGTTTGACGCATTGTTCCTAATGAAAAAATTACAAACAAAAAAATAGAACAACAGAAGAAACTTGAAAAAAAAATCAAGTCCATACCATTCGTCTTAAAGGTTCTCGGTCTTGGTCATCGCTCTTCTTTAGGATTGCCTCCAAGATGAGAGAATACTTGGTGAGACGTTGCATTGGTTTCACCAAGAAATCATTCAAACCTAAACGCTCGGAATCTTTATGGTTTTCACACCACTGTCCACCATTGATGGAGAACAATTGGATTAAAAAAAAATTAGCTAAAAATATTCAACATTTGTCTTCACAGTTACCTGAATGTATCGCTTAAACAAATCATTGGATTTCCGTTTCTCCTTCAGGTATTGGGCACAGGAGCTATGCTCGACACAGTATTGAATATACGGCCGAAATACTTGATCAAACTATTGGAAAAAAAAAAAACAACAAGATATCAGAATAGAACAAATCCAACAAATTTTATTAAAACAAAAATTGAATGGTTGCCCTAAAAAAAGCTTTACTAGAAAAAAAAAGTTTATACACTGTGTGTTTGCGGTGGTTGTGGGTTTTCATTGGCATTTTTTTCAAGGATTCACTATTCGAATTCGATACGATGCGCTGAAATTGGATACACTGTTTAGGTTTTGCAAGTTTTTTTCATTGTTTTAATATTGACAAGAGGTAAATTCAAAACAACAGAAAATGATCAAATAAATAGATCGAATAATAACGATAGAAAGTTTCATTAAAAAACATCTAAAAACTTCTGTCGTTTTTTTTTTTCATTAGACATTTTTCCTAAAAAGTTAGCTAACTTATTTTTAAACTAATTTAATTTAATCTGATAATTAATAAACTTGAAAAATTTAAATTTAATTCAAATTCAATTTTACCTGAAGAAATCCATCCTCCATCATGGCGGCACTGAGCGGACTCTTCGTCTCTCGACTGTAGTTCAACATTGGCAGCAAATGTTTCATCCAAAAGTGATGATTCGCTTCGTAGACTTCGTTGATGTTGCTAAACACGCTCTTAGAGTTTATCTGTTGTTAAGATTAAAAAAAAAAATATTTATTTAAAAAAAAAACTTTAATTAAATTTAAAGTAAAAATGGAATAAAACTGATGGAAAATGAATGGCTAAGTGACATGATAAATCAATGACAATTTGAATTTGAAAAACTCCGACTAAATTTATTCAAACAGAAAAATTCTAAAGTTTTACAATTGAATTCATCCATTCAATTATTCGATCGATTGATTGTTGATTGAAAAAAAATAAAATAACTCAACTATGCTGTTAGGGTGGTTTTTTTATTATAATTTTTTTTTTTTCTTAAGAAAACATCCTAATAAAACAAGCTCGTCAACAGAAAATTTATAAAGCTAATAAAAATTCAAATTATCACTATTGAAAGCCTCAGAAAAGATGATGATGAAACTAAATTGAATTCTCTTTTCCATTTTATTTCTCCTTCTAGTCTGAAGATGAAGATTAAAATAAGTTTATAAAAAAAAAACATTGTTCCAATTGGAACAAAACTTTGAGACTAAAAACTAGAAGAGAGTGAAAAATTAGTCTAAAAATTAATTCATATATTATATATGATTGGTTTTAATGCTTCGTTTAAGATAACAAAAAAAAAAGTTTTCTGCATTCAGCTTATTTAAATATAATTTAAGATCAGAGAGATATTCGATCGATAAGAGACAACAAGAGAGAACAACATGGTTTTTTTTGAATTTTTATTAATTATTGAATTAAACAGCCATTGGATTGTTCCCAAATCTAGTCATTCTAGTTTGTGAATGCATCGTTTACATTGATAGAAATATTGTTTTTTCTTAACTCCCAAATCTCAAAATCAAAGCAAACTCAGGTTGACCAAAATCTGACTTCAAAAAGAGAGAGCAAACAATTTTTGGGCAAATGTTATCATTGAACAATCGGTGGGAGAAGAACGAGGAAATACTTTCTTTTGTTCTTGGCTTGGAACAAACAGAACATCATAAATCAAACGAGCCAAATCAAGAGCATTTCAGAAATGCTCTCTTCTCGATATTCGATGGACTCTATTCTTATCTTCTTTTTTTTTGCAAAGCAATATTTAAACTGTGATTTATGGTTAGACCAAAAAAAAAAAAACTTCTTATTGTTTTCTCAGAAAATTTTGATCAAATTTTTTGTGTTCATCAAGATGATGTTTTCCATACATGTCAATCACATTCACTGATTCAACACAAACAAAAAAGAAACTTTCATTTTTTTCACAGAGCTTTCCTACGAAAACAGCATGGAAAACATCAGTTTTGTTGAGTTTTGCCCTCGTTAAATATCAGAACCATCAGAACACAACGGTTTCAAACAAAAACAACAGAAAATATCCTTTTTAGAGAATCTTTCATCGAGTTTTGTTTTGGGAGCTGAAAATATGCTGGAAAGCACCTACACACAAAAAATTATGCATCATGTTCTCCAAAAAAAAAACTCGTGTTCAACTCGTTTTTGTTTGAATTATATCGTTCGAAATCATTGTTTCAGACTCAGACTCGTCATACAGACTAATGAAAAGACAAATCACCTTTGCCATCATTATTCATCAGATTCATTTTTTTTTTGCTAAGATTCGAATGTAAGATAAATTATTTAAGGAAAAAAAAACATTTCAAAATCAGAGCAAATACAATGCTTGGGACAACAATAAACTCTGGTGGAGATGGAAGATTCATTCTATTAGATAATTGTGTGCATGGTATCTTTTTAAAGAAAATCATTCAGTATCTCAGTGATAAACGAATAACCGAAATTTTATTTTGCTGACTTGGTTTACGGGATTTTTAGAGCACTATTTTCAACATTCGATTCTTATCATCTCATTGAGAAAGTGTGTGCGGTAGATTCGGGCGATTTCGTGTTTGCCATGTTTTATCTCATCGGTGTATCGATCTCTTTAGTGGTGTTTCTATTAGCCTAAAACTGAACACTTTCTCGATGTTTTTTTCTCTGATTGTATTTTCTCAAATTGATGCAATCAAATTTTGGGTATAAAAAGTAAAAGTAACAGAAGAAAGTATTATTTTTACACGATTTTCTAGCTGAAATGAATGAATCTAGGAATTTTCTAGCAGCTGGGACCTAGCGCTAACGCAGTTAATTATCAGTGAAACCAGTTAAATACTTTTTTGAATAAGAAAAATCTTTAAATCGTTGAATTTACCTCGGTGAGAAGACATTCGTTTTGAAGGCTGATGAGACAAGAGAAAAATACATCGTTGATCACTTTCAAACATCGAATGTAGGAGATCTCCGTTTGAAGCAACTCCCAAATGGCTTCGTTCTGTTTCTGAACATGTGATGGCAGTTGGTCGGCATTCTCCACTATCAAACGCCATTCCGATTCCAGATAGTAACAAGAATCTATTGTTGATGAATCGAACGATACCGAGGACAGCATTATTGGTGTTGAGGCAACGTGTTGACCAGGACTCAATGCAAATGTTTGGCCAGCATGATGATTGGAATGATGAATTGAATTGATGCTGTTGTTCTGGTGATTTAAATGATGGAGATCAGTGGTCGATAATGAAGTACGATTAGCGGTAGAAAAGCTCAACGAATTATGGCCGGCTATGTTCGATGAACTGGAGGTGGTGATCGGTTTATTATGGTTCATCGGACTAGTGAGATTTGATGGGAAAATTCCGGATATCGAAAACGACGAGGCACGTAAATGATTTAATCGATTATGGTTGTTGTTGTTGTTTGAATTTCCACCACCAACAACAATCATATGCTTGATATCGGGAATACCATTATCGGTATAGTGTTTCAACAACTCCGACAATTGTTCCAATTTTTCACCATCATTTTTGAATGGATTGGAGAAGATGCCACCACCGGATCGGTAAATTTTCCGACCACTGTTTTTCAAATTTTTCAAGGTGCTTTCCGAACCAGTACCAGAGCTACCACCACCAAACAGCTCCGAACTGTCGGCCAAAAGATTCTCGCATGAAACCATCGCACCACGTCTCGACCGATAACGTTCAGCCTGTTAAAATAAAATGTTTTTAGAAAACCTTGTTTCAATGTTTAAAATATTCGAAATTTAGTTTCAAAATAGAGAATAGAAATCAACTGCTCTTCAAACCGATTTTGTAACATCAAAAAAATTTTTTTTTTCAAATCTCATTCAAACATTCAAAGGTATTAATTAAATTATTACTACACTGAAATAGCATTGCTACTTCCAAAAAAAAAATATCAAGTTTTACGCAACATAATAAAACGGATCGAACTGTCTGAATTGTCTGAACTAGGGAAAAAATTCAAATTTAAACAGCCAAAAACAAAAGAACAACACAGAAACTGTTCTAATATCAACGAAATCATTCAATTGCTTGAAGCTAAGAATGAATTTTTCTTAAAAACTATTTAAAAGGAAAAATTAAAATAATAATTAAATAGAATTAAAAGTGTTATTTGAAATGAAAATTTTGCATTATCTAAACAGAACTTGTCTCCACTGTCTGTCTGATTGGATTCTGCTGGGTTGGAAGATTTGAAAACTTAAAAAAAAATTTTTTTTTTTAAATTATAGAATTTAACTTGAAAGCAGTTTAAAACTTTTTGATTATCAATAAATTAGATTTTATTTTAATGAAAAATAATTTCAATTTAATTTTTCTAGCAAAGATAACAAAAAAAAAACTTGCATTAGTTTTGTCACTAAAATTTATAAAAATGTTTTAAGAAGAAAAAAATTGAAAACCCGGGCTTTCTCTTCAATTTCTTTTGCCAAATGGAATAAATTAGAAATTTCATTTTCTTAATCTCATTAAGAAACGAATAGAGCTGAATCAAATGACATTCAGTTAATAATTTAACAATTCAAATGACTGAGACAATGAATCTAGAATCTCGTTCATGTTTCGATTCAATATTTTTAGCAAAAGGAGATTTATTTCAAAAAACCAGCAGAAAAAAAAAATTTATTTTTAATCAGTTAATTTAAATTGGATTGATTTTTATTGAGCTGAAAAAATCGATTCTCAACTGCCTCTGTCTCATCAACGAATTGTGTTTCGATTGAGAAGAAAAACTTTTAAAGAAATTTTTTTTCTGTAAAGAAAATAATGAAACGTGTCACCATTAATGAATTGACAAATGGGAAATTTTTTCTCGAAATAAAACTGTTGTCAAGTTTGTGTATTTAAACTTAATGAATATAATGCGTGTTGGCTGTAGTAGTTTGATGGTAATCACAACATTGTCTTAAATTACAAGACTCTGTTAATAAATAAAGCCAGTGGATCAACGTAACAAAACAAACGGTTTGCATAGGTTTGTTTGTTTTTTTTCCATTTTATTGTTATTATCATCATTGCTGTTGTAATTTTTAAAAGCATTATGAACAATGAATGAATTGAAGATTGAGAAAAAAATTTATTCTGTTCACGCGTCAAAATGAAAGAACAAAACAGCAGAAAACTTTTGAGCCAATTCATCACCAATTCAGTCAGCATTTTTGAATGAAAAAGTGTTTCAGGTGTTTTGTGCTTTAGGTTTGTGTCTTCCAATTCTAAAAAAAATCAACAAGACACCAACAAGACAGCTAGCATTCAATAAGAATTTCGTAAAAATGACAAAAGTAAATTTTCAGCTTGTTTCGAAACATTTACTTTGAGAAAAAAAAAAAATTTACCTGGATAATTTTTTCATTTCAAGAATTCTGAGTGAAGTTTTTCTTTCAAAAATTGCCAAAACTATTCCCATATGACATATCTTATAACATTGAAAACAAAACTTTTAAATGAGCCTGATGTAATAATTAAAAATACAAACACGAAACAAAATTTGTGTCACACAATAAATTACTTGTGACTTGAACGTCACAACAACAATTAATATCAAAAAAACAGAAAAAACAAATAAAGCGAATAAAATTTAGAAAAAAAATTCGAGTTCAAAAATCGAGATCAGTGCGTCTAAACTACGCCCTGATCGGCTTAAAGTTTAAAAGTTTTTTTTTTCAAAGTCAAATTCAAATTTAAATTAATCAGCTAGTTTGGAGAAAAAAAAAAAACAATCTTGCTCCAATTCGAATCGAATGTTTTATCTTGATCAACAACAAAAATTGAACGAAGCCATCATAAGCATGACCAAACAAACCAAGAGAAAAGTACCATTCTATAGTATTTAAACAATAAAGCCCTAATCACAAAAAATATTTATAAAAAAAAAACAACCCTAAAAAAAATATATTTGAACTTTTTTATGAGGCTTATTTTCTTATAGAAAGTTTACAACAAAAAACATTCCAAAGGCACAGGGTTAGAGATGGAATAGATGCAAATCAAATTGAAACACAAAATGCTTTTGTTTTCCACACAGATACTATCTTGTTTTTTTTTTTTTTGTACTAAATTTCTGAGTGTCCTCATTGAGCTTAATGTGTTTTCCATAGAGATCATCAATGTTTCCAATGATGCTAATGAGATTGGTTTGTTTCTCTCTTCTTTTTTTTCTGCTTCCAATTTTATTTTATTATTATCATCACAAATGGTCAAGCTTAGAAAAAAAAACTCTCGTTTAGAGCCTAAACTTGAGGCAAAAAAAAAAAAAAAGGTCAACAATGAAAATTCATAGACCGATAAAGTTTGAGAAGAAACTTTATTTTAAAAAAAAAACTTTAAATTGAAACATTTTATGATTGATCAGTATCACTTGTTTTTGAGGAAAAGTAATCATCTTTCAATGACAATCCAGAGAGACTGGGCTTCGACATCAACTTGAATCTTGTGTGTGTGTTTTTTTTTTTGAGAATTGTAGAATACAATTCAATGGGGTTTTATTGCTTTTTTTTGCCCATATTAAAAATCCTGATGTTTTACAACACAGAGAAATATAAATTAACTCTTTCAATGTACTATATTCTATGGTGTATCAAGCAGAATTGGGGTTTTTTTCTGCTGGTAAATTAGATGCACGAAACAGAAATTAAGACAAACCAGCCACAACAACAACAACAAAAGCAGCAGTGTGGGAGAGAAGCGATGAAATTTAGGATAAATTTCAATTTTATCAAGAAGTCAAGTCAAAGATGAAGAAGAAGAAAGGAGAAAAACTAATTAAAACCGAGACCGTAATTATTTGGAGAGGGGTTTAGTTTGGAGTTCTAGTGTAGGTTATGCCTATGTTAAGCCCAATGATGGCGGCCACGATGGCTTAAGAAAATATACTGAGAAACAACTGAGAAACTAAAACCAAGATGAAATTGATATTAAACATTTCCAATTAACCTATTCAATTTTTTTGTTTATTTGTTCGTTTTTTTTGTTTTAAAAGATAAAGTTCAAGAACTAAATACAACTATTAATGGTGATTAAATTTGGTAATGTTTTTGTTCTGTTCTGGTCAGACACACACTTCTGTGGCCAGTTCTGGTCACAACAGAAAGTTTTTTTTTTCATGTATTTGAGTGTGTAAAAAAACAATGAAATGGCCGCATCATCATCGTTGTTTTCCATCTGTCTATCACGGCCTATTTCTTAAAAACAAAAAGATGCCTAGACCAAAAAAACCAAAACTTGGCAGCATGATTTTTTGTTGTTGTTAAGGTTAAACACAACAACTGAAAATGAATCGTTGTACAAAAAATTGAATAAATCTTTTTCAGAATAGAAAAATCAGAAGAGAAAGAAAAATAAATAAATTGAAACATTGTAGCCATATAGCAGCATGATGTTGAAGAAGAAGAGCATTACAGTTTTTTTGTTGTTGTTGTTGCAAGCAGTTGAAGTTCTCCTTGGTCAATCCGAATTGACCAGAGCCAAACAGAACAAAACAAACAAACAAATTAAATTGAATGACCTAATGTGCCATCAGCGTAATCATCATTATCATTATCATGAAATCACAAAGTGATTAAGTTTGTTTTTTTTTCTAGGTTTTTAGTTTCATTCAGAAACATTCACTCATCATGATAATCAAATAAATTTTTTTTTTTCGTAGCACTTGTCTTGCATTCACTTTAAATTCAAAGACTTTAAAAAATAAAATAACTCTATTCAACTAATAGATAATTCAAGTTTATTTTCAACTAAATTTATAATTTTTCAAAGAAAATTTTTTCAACTTTCGAAACCATTGGCGAGAGATGTGGATGATTCTATTAGGAAATTTTCAAGTAAAACCTTTTACTATCTACCAGAGCGGCTAGGATTTGGCTAGGATTTTCCTTTCATGATCTATGACAATTGAAACTAGTGTTTTCAGAAATTTCTTGAGAAATTTTTTCTGAAAAATCTGAAATTATTAAAGAAATCAAAATTCAACGACCAATCAATTGACCGAGAAAAGGGTTTTTCAATTAAAAAAAAAAGTAGACAACTTGGGCTTCAACTTTAGTTGAAAAATCAAGAACAAATGACTAATGAAAAATGCGGTTGGCGAGAAAAACTTGGCCAAGTTCAAGTTGTTGTTTTTTTTTTTTAATCAATTGAAACGAAAACATCAGTTCAGTCAATGGTCAGTGGTCTCATCAACGCCTTAATTTGAGGTTGTTGTTGTTGTTTTGATTTTCAACCATTATCATTATTTGAAAATAAAATTAAATAATAGAAGACGAAACATTAAACGTAACCTGCATGCATACATTATTCCAACATTATCTCTCAATTCATCAACATATTCAATGTTTTTCTTTGAAAAGCTCTCAGCGATTGTTTTGTTCTGCTGCTGCTTGTTTCTTCGATGGTTTCTTCTTAGGCGCGTTACTACAAACACCACCGGATTTTTTGATCAAATCAACAATCAGTTTATCGTGGCTGTTGTTGTTAAGGCTAAACATTTTTTTTTCCATCTTATTCCATTGAATTGAATCTCCCTGTGGACAGGGAGAGAGTGGACATCACAGTGATTCAAAGTATCAAAATGATAACATTTTTTGTTAAAAAAGATTCTCTCCATTCTAAGGTGTATTCGTATGGGCGATGTGTGAAAAAAATGCGAACAAACCATTTTTGCATTCATTGCACACAGCTTATATCTTCAAGATTTTTAATTTCATTATAATACTAAAAACTAAGCACATTGTCTGTGCGAGTGAATACGTCTCCTGCTTAAAATCACCGTGTCCTTAATTTTAAAAAAACCGAGTCAACAGAAAACTTGAACGAAAGAAAAAAAAAACACAGAATCAATTTGTTTTGAATGGAATGAATGCAGCGTATCAAGAAAGAATCTTTTTGATGAACAGAATGAGTGAAAAATGGCCATAAAGGAAGGCCTCATAAGGTGCAACACAAAAAACAGAAATCTATGCCAATTTTCATGCACGATACAAATAAATTTCCTGTTGCCTTTGATGATAATAAACTTGACTTTAAAAAAAAAAATTTCATGCTGTTGTCCTTCTAGCAGAGTTGTGGTCATTTTTTTAAATTTTATTTTGATTGATTCTGTGTAGTTTTTTTTTTTTTTTTGTGACCGAAATTTTCAGCTTTATCATCCAAAAGAAATTAAGAATCATCAATCGATGTTAACGGTGCTGGTTGGTGCGGTAGTAATTATGGTTCCCGCCTAATCGATCATCGTAAAAAAAATATTAAATAGAAAAAAACATTGAGAAGAACCTGAATTGGTGTTTCAAAATGTCAAGGCAGGCAGGCAGGTAGGTTTTTTTTTCTATTATATACCTTCAAGCCCAATTTAGGCTACCAATCGGAGAAACATGGTAAAATGATTGATTCTTTACTTCTTGTTTCGATGGATCACCACCAATCTCTTAATCATAATAATATTAATAATGATGATGATGATGAATAAATCATCAGAGAATGAGAGAACTAATGAATTTTAATTAACAGTAGATTGGTTGATGTGAAGAAAAAAAAAACATTAAAAAAATTTAATATAAAAAAAAAAACTTTAATTTAACATGAAAATCCTATTCCACATTAAACGAGTAGTTTGGAGTTTTTTTTCCTTCTTCTCAATAATTATAATTCAATATAACAACAATATTAAAAAAAAAACAGAAATCAATCATTCGAGAGATTAAAATTCACCCATCCTTTTATTCGAAAAAAAAAACAAAACAAGCTGCCATTGTTTCGATATAAAACAGTCCTGATACTGATCAGTGATGTGTTATAAAACACAAGTTAGTCAATGCAAAGATTATGACGATTGACCAAAAATAAATAAATCAAATCATTTTTTCAAACCGAGAAATCTAAATCAGGTGTGATGGTGCAGGTGTGATGCAGGTAAGAAGAAAAACTGAAGGGTTTTCCATCAACCTCAATCAATCGATTGATCAATAGATCGATAATAAATGGCTTACATCTTTTCGAAATTGGAAGCAAAAAAAAAACCGTGGCTAGCGTAAAAACAAAAAAACTGACCGTAGAGATGCACTGTGATGATATGTGTGAATGGGTCAAAAACATATCCGCGTCACCTTTACCTTTAGCCAGCAACGAAAGAAAAAGAAAACAATGATAAAATCTGATTTAATCAGAAGAAAACACCGAACCGACTACCCTACTGTCCAGTTTTTTTTTTCTTCTGAGTGCTTGTTTTTCAAATAAAAAAACCGTATTGAGGTCAGCCTATTGCTGTTTTAAATTTCTCCACTTCTGACCGCAATCTTGATACCTGAGAAACGGACTTCAAAAATCTTTCAAATAGTGAAAGATCGATAAATCAGTAGAAAAAAAAACAACTAATTAATTAATTTTCTCTCATTTTTTTTTCAGAGCTCTAAATTTCTCGATATTTTTCTGAAAAAAAAAAACGATATTTAGTCTAAAAATCGATTTTTTTCCAATATTTCAGAATAACTGTACTCGGAACTGTATTTGGAACTGTACTCACAGTATTGCAGTTATTCATAAAAAAAAATTTTTTCTCGATTTTTTTAATTTTCATTAAATTTATCATCACTATCAAATCATGAATGATGATTTTGGGACTGAATGTATATCGAATAGGAAGTGAACGATGTTCAAGCTAAAGTTGTTTTTTATTTATTTAAACGATTAGATAAAATCGAAATCAAAACAACACCATGTTATGAGTTTTTTTTTCAATAATAAAAAAAAATTTATTTTAACAAACATTAACTTTAAAACAACCTAATTTACAGTCAGTTTTCTTTCATTTTTTTTTGTTCGTAAAACGCAAATTTTTTTCTTTTTGATTTTATTGTTATGCAAGAAACGAACGAACAAACGAAAAAGTTGTATGTGAAACACCACACTAATGGATGATGGAGACAATTGAAGAAACGAACTGAAAACTATAGCAAGTTGTCTAGCTTGTGTGGAACGTGTGAACATCAAACACATGGTGAACAGGTTCCAAACTGCATACATGTTCAAGCGTGTATTTGAATTTAAGAAAGCTAGTGATTTCATCAATCCAATTTTCAGCTTCAATCTAGCCAATTAAATTTGTTTGAGTTGTTTGGAAAAAATTCAAGAATTTCTTTGTTTTACTCTGAAATAATCTCTGAGTATCTTGTTTTGCAGAGAAAATTCTTTCTAAAAAGATTTAGAAATTCAATTCCAAATTAAACTTGACGTGAGCTGAGTTGAATGAAATGAAGCGTCGAAATGTTTGAAAAAGAAAAAGGTTTCATAGTTGAGATGAAGAAGAATGGTGAATGAGAAAACCCACAATTATTGTGTAGCCTCATTTTTTCTAAACACTCGAAACTTTTCAATAATTCTCATAATAATTATGGCAATGTCCAAACAAAATTTCAACACCACGTTTCATCAAACATTTCATCAACACTTTAAACTTGACCATTTTTTTTTTTTTTGTTTCCAAAGTTTGTTTATTATTATTGGTGTGAGTTGAATCATTTTATGGTCAATAATGATTTGACCATCACTATTCCACCACTCCAATTGCCTTAGAACGACTGGACGTTTACTTTTTAGCAAAAGAAAAAAAAACTGTCTTTTGATAAAAACAATAGAACACCAAAAGTTTTTGCTAGTGATGGTCAATGGGTTGACCACTTGACAAACTAAAAACAATCCAAATCGGGCAAAAAAAAAGGAGAGAAATGGCTAATATTGTTCAATAAAACAACTGTCTTGACGCCCATTGAAAGGGCAAATTTTCAAATCAAATAAGGATTCATTGATAGTTTTGGCAGACCGAAAAAAACATCGAACAATTAAGTTCTGTTCTGAACTCAAACAGTGAAATGTCAATGGAGAAAAAAATTTCCAAGTTCAATCGATAGAAATATGGATGTTCTGTTTATAAAACGACACATTCATATTGATATGATGATTACCAATCAATGAATTGACAATCACAATGCAGCCATTGGAAAGCTATTTGACATTCATCATTGTCGAAAAGAAAATCATAGATATTGATTCAATTATTGAAAAGTGAAGAAATCATCACACAAGCAGCATCATTCACTCTCTCACAATTGCCAACTGCTATTATTAGAAATACAGCTTATTATTTCAGTGTAAGATCAATACAAATTATTACAATAAAGAAGCCTTTGATATCTTTGTACAGCATGAGAAATTTCGAAAAATTTCCTCCAAAAAAATCAATCACTGATCGAATTTTAGGAGTTTTTGCGTTGGTTTTATAAACATTGTTTCAATGTTTCCAATTAGAGAAAAGAGAGGAGAATCGTTATTCAAATATCGATCCATTTTCGTGTCAAAGCACCTTGTTGACAGTGATGTGGAAATGGTGGAATCATTAATCAATAACCCTTTCTCAATACAACACTTCAATAAAAAAAACTCTATCATTAGCTTTTCAACAAGAAGTTCAATAAGTTTTTTGCTGAAAAAAAATACATTCTAAAAGTTATAAATTTTCTGCTTCTAAATTAAAGCTGCCAAGAGTTTTTTTTTGTAAGAAATATAATTTCTCAAAACGTTATTGAATCTAAGTGGTTGAATAGATTTTTTGAACCGATTCATTAAAAAAAAAATCGAATCGATCGATATAAATTTTAAAATTGGTTCTTTTAAATTTGCTTTGGTTTTGGGTTTGTAAAAATTTTATCATCAAAATAAGATTTTTTTATAAAAAAAAACCCTTTGGAAATAAACAACTGGAAATAAATAATTAAAAATCGAATCCCTAAAAAAAAAACTGAAAAACAACTAGAAAACAAACTAATCTCTTGCTTTTTTTGAAATTTATTAGAAGCTCAGTTTTATTTTTGAGAGAAAAAAAGAAATAATAAACTTTCCTCACACACACACACACACACACACCAAAGCTCCCTGTATCTTAAATTTCAAATTATAAATTAAAAAATTTATTTATTTTTTTAAATTAGTAAAAAAAAACTAGTTCTAAAATAACAGTCAGTTTGGTAATTGGAGAAATAAAACTTTTAAAAAAAATCTTTTTTCTCTCGTCCATTTATTTATCAATCTTGTGTTCTGCTTCTTCTTCTTCTTCTTCTTCGTTATCGTCATCCGAAAAACCGTTTAACCGCACACACACACACACCAAAAGTTTCTTACAGGGCGCTTGGCTGATGCTATTTCTTAGCGTTTACATCTATGTCATGTTACATGCCACACATACGATTTTTGGAGAAGAAAAATATCAATGTGAATGTTTTTTTTTTTCTCCGTTACCGCATTCGCTATCATCCGAGATGATTTGCGCGATAAACACAAGCAACGAGACGTCGTTGTTTTCCTTTTTTTCTTCTCCGGTTATTTTTTCTTGTATACTCGAAAAGAAGTAGAGAAAACCGTATCATCGAGGAAATGGAGTTTTTGTTTTTCGGGACATTTCGGCTTGTGCGATATGATTCGGTCGATTTGATGCTTGACTAAACAATACAGACTGCTGCTATCGCTTTCGCGCTTCATGCAATAACCGGCATATTAAAGAAAATATTATTTTATGAAAAAAAAAATCGTTTTTTTGTTCGTTCGTTCGTTCATTCATTCGAATAACCGAGCTGTGAAACAATGGTTATGAGTTTCTCTTCGAAACTTGAACCCTGACATCTAATAGAAAGAAATAATGATCGTCATCATTATTTTTTATCATTCATTCTTGGGTTAATATTAAAAAAAAACTCGGGAATCATTTACAAGTGGATGGATGCATCTCCACGGGAATCTGAGAGAAAAATTTCCATCATCTTGTCGTCAACAAACAAACCGTTAGCGTAAAAAAATCTCAACACACAAGTTGCCAAAAAAAAATCACAAATAATTTTGACACAAGCTATTAGAAAGAAAATATACCCGCTTTTTATTAGAAAAAATACTAAAAAACCAGGATTGAAAAAACTCTGACACTATTTCAACACACACACATTCTCTATATTGTCAAGCAATTCATCATCATCAGGGAAAAAATTTCCTCGATCATTCACAGTCATTGATTTGTGCTTTCTTCCAATGAATTTTTTCTTTCCCCATTTGATACAACACAATTCCAATGTTTTTCGTCCAGAAAAAAAAATATAATAATATCAAACCACTGTCAAGTTAATGATTGTTAATTTCGTCGAAGCAATAAGAGAAATCAATCAAAATTTTTCTCTTAAAAAAAAAATTGGAAGGTGAATGAATCGAAAATCGACTGAAATGTGATGATTATCGGCAATGCAAAAAAAAAAACAATTAACATTCAACAGGAATCGATAAATCGAAATTGGGAAAAAAAAAAATCAAGGAGATGTTGAAGAGAATTGACGGCCAACACACAAAGAACGGCATAGTTTTTTGTCGACAAATT
Source organism: Octodonta nipae (assembly GCA_034190945.1). Classification (NCBI taxonomy): domain Eukaryota; kingdom Metazoa; phylum Arthropoda; class Insecta; order Coleoptera; family Chrysomelidae; genus Octodonta; species Octodonta nipae. Next base: position 11,355 of record JAVLUE010000042.1, on the reverse strand, counting down.
GTAGCCAAAAATACTATCGAAATTCAAACCATCGAAACCCAATGATTCGACCTATCAATCACGATTTGATCGATAATCAATCAAATCGATCAAATTTTTTTAATAGAACAATCGAGCAAAAAAAAATTTACGATTGAATTAGGCAAATGAACAACAATAACAACAACACAACAAAATTCATTGAATCGTTTCGGGTTTTTTTTTTTTGGTCAAAGGTAAAGGTCAAGGTAATGATAGCCTCAATACATTGTACAGGATTGATGGTCCAATCGATGATATAAATATTGAGTGCCTAATAACAATAATAATAATAATTGTAATAACAGTCATAATACTTTATGGATAGCATAATAAAATTAACAAGAAGGAATCGGTAGAAATATTAGATAAGCGGAAATTTCTGACTTTCTGGCTTCACACATCAATCAAGTGAATAACGAAAATTTTTATCAATCAAGGCAACACACACGCACATCAATCGATTGAAAAGCATGATAACACTGCACAGCAATAATAATAAAAATAAATTTTTTAAAAATTATTATCATCAGATAATAATTGATGATAAATCCCGTTAAATCATTGCTGTTGTTAAATTATCTTTCCAATCTTTACAAACCAAAGAAAGAAATAAGTTGAACCGGTTTTTTTTCGGTAAAACTTTCAAGTCAATAGAAATCCTAGAAACTCACCCCAGACGATGATGGTGTTCGGTGATTGGGATCCTTGCCCTGAGTGTTCAGCGAAGATTGAAGTGGCAACGAAGCCGTCGGTGGTGATGATGATATAAACAATGAACTCGAGCTAGAATTACTTCGTATGGCCGGTGAACGTTGATTAATGGTGAACGAAGTGGATGGTGATTTTGTGGGCGTTGTTGTTTGCTTAAAACTTTCGTTATTCGTATGACAATTATTCGTATTATTGTTGGCTAGCAAAACATTTAGATTACTGTCGCGAGAACCCGATACACTTGACGAACACTTTTCAACAACACTGTTGAACAATCCACCGCTACTGTTACTGTGGTAGAGTTGGTTGGTTGTTGATTGTTGTTGTTCACCAATACCGTTGGCAAGATTCGACGTTGTCTCAACAACAGTTGATTCATCAAACGATGATTGGCCATCATTCTCACCTGAAACCAAGAGAAAAAAAAAATTTAATTTTGATAAAATAAAATTCTTAGTGAACTCATCAATCAAGAGAAAATAAATCGATTCATTTGTTTTTCTATGAAAAACATTCGATATGAAAAAAAAAAAACCAGAAATTAACCAGAAACAAACAGCTAAAATGTTGAGAAATCGAATCCAAAAATCACACTAACCAAAACTATTTTGACAAGTCTCAGAGATTGGTTAAAAAACAATTTTAAAAAAACAATTTAAGCAAAACTTATTGAAACTATCAAACCATGATTTGATACTGGCATGGCACCATTTACACACTGACCACACTGACTAAACTGGTCAATGAAAAAGCTGTTTATTCAACCGAATTGGAGAAAAATATTCGATATCATCATTGTATGCTATGGAATCGATTCGTGATGCTTCGTTTTCGTTCTACCAACAAAAAACAAAAAAACATTTGTTTGCACATTGTGCCATTCAACACTAGAACATATCAAGATATCATGACGAAAATAAATGCTAAAACAACAGAAAACAACGAAACTATAGAAATAAAAAAATCTTTGAAATTTTCAAACGCCAATTGATTGTTTCAATGATGATAATATATAGGCAATTACCCATCGATTCATTGTTCATTTTTTTCTAAACATAATTTCTAAAAGAAATCATATGCCACCAACAAAAAAAAAAACTCAAACAATAATTATTATTATCATTGAAAAAAAAAAATTATAAAAACTCTATTCAAACTATTACAAACCAAAAATTATTATCATCAGTTTTCATTATCAAGTTTGCCAACAAAAAAAAAATTTAATCAGAAAAACTTGTAATTTTTTGTTTTAAAAATTTATTTTTAATAAAAAAACCCTTTTTGATTGATTGAATGAAAAAAATGTTGATGGCAATGTTTTCCCAATGTGTAAACTATAAATAGCTTGAAAAATCATCAAAAAATTATGGCGTTTCATCATATCAATCATTGTTTGTCTTTAAAAAAAATCATTCCTCAAAGAATAAACCGCCTGAACCTATTTCTATTCGGAAACAGAGTTTTGCTATTGAAACATTGGGAAAAAAGTTTTCGAGTCAACGTCAAAAAAAAAGCTAGAACTTTACAAGCATTTAATGAAATTTAAGCGTATATAATATATAGAGAAAGTTAGAGCGTGTTTCAATTACGTTGCAAATTTTTCAATTTTCTCTTCAATCTCAGAGCACGAGGTGAGTATCGTTTCACTGGTTTGCTGAGGTTTCGTTGAAATTTGTATGGTTTTTGATTGGAATCAATGGAATTCATCACCACTTCATGTATCGAAACATGGTGCAAAATTTTTTCAATCGATTCACCCATCACCAATAGAATTCATAGAACACAAGTTTTTCTCCTCAACACAACACAACAACCAACCAAAAAAAAAAAAAAATTCAATTAACACATCAACCGAAGGTAAATGTAAATTGATCAACTTCTGAATCAGATTCAAAATTGCTAAATTTTTTTAAAAGCAAATTTTTTTCTCTCTTTTATCAGCTTGATTCTTCTCTGAGAAACAGAGAAAGAAAAAAACCTATTGCTGTGATTCATTGTAAATATAATAAAATAAATAAAAAAAATGTGATTGTAATAGGAGAAAAAAAAAGACTTTGGTCGATGCTTCATTTTTTTTTCATTATTATTGATTAAACGTAATTTAATTTGTAACACGCTGTGGAATCAAATGAGCTGGTATTGCGCCTTATCTGACTGGCATAACTGATGTTTATTTACATAGCAATTGTATTTTATTTTTATGATACTTTAAATAATAAAATTTAAGCATTCAAAGATTAGAAGAACAGTTAACCTTCGAGAAAAAAAAAACCCACCAATTTGAATCAAATTTTTGAAATAATTTAATTAATTTGTAAGAAAAATTTAAAAAGAAAATGTAAACTGTGCATCATCCACACACACACACAGGTGAATGAGCTTTCAAAAGTTTTGTAACAGAAAGGATTTTTTTTTATTTGGAAAAGTTTTTTAAAAAAAATCCTTTCTGATTGAAGCTTCAAAAATAGAAATTTGATTTGAAATTTGAAAAAAAAAGAAATGAACCCTTTTGGTGTGTGTGTGTGTTGGCATTGAAAAACTATAATTTGGTATCATCATCATGGAAAAAAAAACAAGACAAGCCAAAACAGATTGAATTTTCACTCGATTGATTTCGAAGCAAACCATCCATCCATTCATCGATTCATCGAATCAATTCGATATGATCGCTTGAGATTTGGCTGCTCGCTCAGAACTTATTTCCTCAAACCCATCGATTTGATTTTAATTTCGAAATTAAATTCAATGGCTTGAATTGTTTTTTTCAGTGTGGCTTGAGGAAACGTTTTGATTGAGAGAGAGAGGAGAGAGAGAGAGAGAGAAGAGTTTTTTCAATGACAGTAAACTTTTGAAAATTTTCAGAATGATTCGATTATTAGAGGTCACGTGTGTTTTAAAATTTCAATGCTACTCATAATAATTTTTTCATCGAATAACCGATTATATAATCTGATCTTGAAAAAAATTTTTCTCGTTTTGAATGTCATTTTGCGTTTTAACAAACCGTTAAACCGTATCAATTCAATTGCAGCTAATGTGCCAGGTTTATCATTTCAACAGCAACAAATACAAACAAATTAACCAGCCAACCAAAAAACCAATCAACCAACAACCGGAACACAAAAATGACATCAAATAGAGATAAATGAATTTATTTATAAACAAAAAAAATTACCTTTGAACCATTGAGGTGAGGTCAAAGGTAGTTTTATTAATTTTTTTTTTTATTAGTGTGATTAATATCTTAAAGCCTTAAATGTTGTTTTTTTTTAGTAAACATTTTCTTCTCGAATATCAAACCAAAATTTAGCATTAAACTATTCTCGTTGCCTTTTCGAAGATTAGTTTTTTTGGTTCTTTTTTTTCTGTTGTCATCAATTAGCTTGGTCAATCAATTTGTCAAGCCAAATGATGATGGTGGTTTGATAAAATTACGGGAGAATCAATGGGAGAAAAAAAACACCATACAATTTTTTCATAAATTTTCCTGATATTAAAAAAAAAAAAAACTAAAACTAAAACTTTAAATAAATCATAGGCGATAATAATATTTTTATTTAAAAAAAAATAATATAATATAATATCCGATTATTTTTGATGTGATGAATCGTGTGCTTGACAGCTAGTGAAAAAAATCAACAGTGACAAAATCCACTCGTAAAAGGCTTCAATCATCATTGAATTGAAATGAGCCAGAAAGAGAAAATAAAATTAATTTTAAACGAAGCGAAAATACTCATCAAACACCTTTCAAAAACAACGGATCCGAAATTTTGAAAATTAACTAAAAATTCTAGAGGTTTTAGTTGTTGAATTTTTTTTCTAGAAACATTTTACAGTTAGTTTTAATTATCTCATCAAACAAGAGGTAAAACGAATACTCTGAGGTTTTTTTTCAGTTTAGGCTAAGCTCAGTGTTAAAATGTTTCATCAAAATCAAGATTTTTTCCTTCTTCTAATTGAAAACCTCAAAAAAAAAAGAAAAGATAAAATATGATCGGCTTAATTTTCGTGTTTTTCTCTTCTGGAGGGTTGGAGAGAAAAATTTGAAAAAAAAACAGCCGAACAAAATGTTCTCGACGACTCGAGGTCATCATCAAGTTTCAGGTGATGTTTACCTGTGGTGGTGGTGGTGGTGGTCAGGAGGTCAGTGCTGCTTTCAAGATGATAATCGTTTGCTGTAATGGTTTGATCAATGAGAAAGAACAAAATGTTCCAAACGTTACAACATTGGTTTTAAGTTGATTATTAGTTTCAATCAATTCTGAATCGAGATGAGTTTCAGTGAATAGATGGATAGCACGAATCAATTTTTGATTGAATCAATTTCAAAATTTTTGATCGGAAAACAATCGAATTGAAACTACAGTAAAGAGAGAACACACTAAAAAAAAAGGCTGCTAAAATAATAATGTTTTTCACGTACTTGCACGCGTTGGCATTACGATTTCATTACAACCAAAAAAAACTTTGTTGAAAATTTCAAACTCAACACACAATCGATCACGACAACATACCACATACACCTGACTTGTTGAGATTTCTTGAAAAAAACATTTAAAAAAAACAACACTTTTGTATTGGTGGTGTCAAAGGGTTGTGTTTTTTTTTATAAAAACACATCACAACCAATTTACACAAAACACAATAACCATTTTACACGAGACATTCAATACTATAGTGATGCTAGTTTTTTTCTTGGATTCTGTTTGCTTGATTGTTGTTTGCTGTGTGTGTTGTGTACCTTGTCAATCGAGCTCGACTGACTGACTGACTGACTGACTAACTGAATGATAAAAGTATATATGGCGTGAAAACTAAATCTACGACACACACACACACACAGAAGAAAACTTTTTTCGAACAATCTGCTGCCATTCGTTTCTCTCATGCTTTCACTAAAATTCTTGGTGTGTCTCTTCATACAGAAAACTACGTTTCTCTTACGTTGTTTCGAGTGAATTTTTTTTTCGCCATACAATCGTGTGGTATGAAAAACAATATATAATGCTTTTGTTGTAAAAAAAATATACCTTAGAAAATAAAAAAAAAACAATAACAACACTATCAAGTAGATTTGGTTGTTTATTGGTCAGTGGTCATCTAACTGTTGGTAGAAATTAAAAAAAATAATTCAAGAATTAAACCGTTTCATTAAATTTAAAGGAAAAGTTTGGTTTCCAAAACACAAAACGAAAAAAAAAAAAATTCAATTTTTTGCGTTTTGGTTGAAGTGAGCAGGATTTTTTTTCTCTAGAACAAGAAGAAAATTAAAACGAAGATTCTTTTGTTTTTTTGTTTTCTTTGTTTTCACAACGACATCATACATTTTTTCGCATGATCGTATGTAAAAAACGAGAATAGCGAGCAAGCGTCTTTCTTTTCCATTGATTCATCACTCTAGTTCGTTCAATGAAGAAGCCACAAAGCTTTTTTCGTTCTTTGAAAGGGTTAACATGCATAGACATACAAATCGACACACACACACACAATGACATTGCCAAAAATCACACAATGATGATGACAATTATTCGGTTGGTGCTTATTGTTGTCGATGGTACCCTAACACACACACAAAAATACCAGTTAATGTGACGCCTAAGTTAGGTTAGGTTAGATGGCGAGAGAGAGAGAGAAAGAGAGACATGACAAAATAACAGAATAATAGAAGAAAAAGAACAAAACCAGTACCAGAATTATTTTTACTATTTTTTGACAAGGTTGTTTACCTTTTTGGTCAAAGTCTGAATAATTTTGTTCCGTGTTTTTTTTTTTCTCTGATATAGTTACCCGTTATGGTGATTGTAATGACGACGACAATGACGATCAACGATGATGATAATGATAATGATGACGATGAATATTATTATTACCATTATGGACAATGACGATGAATGGTCTCCATCTCTCATATTCTCAGGTTCTTCCTGACCATAGAACATAAACATTTAACATTCTTTTTTGTCATATTCTAATGATAATAACCATAAACCAAAATAAAATGATGAAGAAAAAAAAACCCTTTGAAAGCATTGGTAAAGAAACATTGTTTTTTTCCACTTCACTATTACGACCAATGCCATTGAAACTATCAGTTTTCGATTGTGTAAACGGAGATAGGAGGAAAAAAAAAATTGAAAGAATGCCCTCACTGGTCATTACAAAAATTGATGGTCATTTTTTTTTGTTTTGTTGTGGTCAATATTTGGTTGTTTTCTTCTTTTCTCCTCTCCCTTCAAACCATCATAAATCGGTATTATACTGGCTGTTCGTAGCTATATTCACACCGGTATAATAATTGAAATTATTAGCATTGTGTTTCTTTAGTTTAAATCTCGCTTTTTCTCATAAAAAAAATAAATAACAAGGAACTGAACTGTGATCGAGTACCTTTGACCGAATCATCATCATCATCATCATGTTTCCTCCCAAGCTGACCAATGGTGCTAAAATAGTTGACCTAGTTTAACATCTCAGCAAATGTCTCTCTCTCTCTGTGTGTGTGTTCTGAATAACGCAAGCGATCAACAGAATTCATAAGCATCTGTTGATTTGGTGAATTTGCTCCCTCTCTCTCTCTCTCCTAGAGCACCTTGGTCAAACACAAATGAAATGCTGCAGGACAAACAAACAAAACGCCACGTTAAACGAATTCTCAAACAAACACACAATTACGACACCCTCGCTCAGTTTTGCTAAGTCCAAATTATTTATTGTGAAAAAAAAGAACAATCTAGATAAGCTCGTGATTAGAATGTCATGTTGAAATAATCCCGAATCAACAGGAAAAAAAAAGCATAAAAACACGACGTGTCTCCATCGACCATCCTGTGTTGGAAAAACCAACACACATCAAAATTAACGACCAGCCAATTCATTGGTCAAAACAAGCGCTAGTTCTTTTTATGAGGAAAGAAAAAAAACTTGACCAAACAATCGTTTATTATTAAACTGCTCGCCCAAAAAATCTAAAAAGCTGAACGATCAAAATAATGAACTAATATAATAAGACTGTTTTTTTTTAAACGTATAAATCAAGCGAAAAGAATGAAAGTCTTCTTTTGGTAAGTTCCAAATGGAACCAATGATCAATAAAATCAACTGATCAGAAGAGTAGACAAAAAATATGAAAAAAATATCTGACAAAATTTTTCTAGGTTCTCTAGTTTTTTCAATTAATTTAAACTGTATTTATTCTGCTTTGATAGAATGTTTTGATTTTGACGGGTTTTGTTATTTGAGTTATTCTCAACCATAGCAAAACTAGAAAAATCAAAGCCTAGATTCCAAATTTAGAACCAGAATTCCATTTATCCGTTATTTCGATACGGCCGGAACTGTCAGGAATTCACCTTCACGGTGACAGTGTGTGTGCAAACAAATTAATTAACCAAACACACCGGGCTGACAACATTTCCGAGACAAAATCCTTTTTTTTCAAATCTAAAAAACCTCAAACAACCATTCTTTTAAACAGTGATTCTTCATTTATTCATACCGAGTGTTATTTTTTTTTATATATAAAAAATATCACCAAATAATAACCGTTTCAATGGGAATTTCATCAGAAATTTTTTTGTTTCTATCTTCATTATAAAAATTGGTTCACTCCATTGCGGTAATCATTTCGAAAATGTGAAAGTCAACTGATAGCTGAAGCAAAAAAGCAAAGAAAACTCTCAGTCTGGTTCATTTATCACCGAAAAACCCGAAACGAGAAACCTAGAAAATGAATATTTATCTATTCAACAAAAAATAAATGATAAATAATGTACCGTTAGTAATGAAACACGGTGGCACCAATAAAACGGACCAAAAAAAAAACTGTTAATCATTGTTTTAACATTGGCAGAGCGCGCCGGTAATTTTCTGTGAAACCCTTTTTTTTCTCCTCAGTTTTCTACTTTAAAAGTCGAAACTCTTTAGTTACTTGTGCTTCAGGCATTGATAGATCAATGAATTAATAATAGAATTTCTTGCCAAAAAACATTGAATTGTACCTGTCTATCATTCAAATAGCTGTTCTGTTAGATTTACCATTGGGTATAATACAAAGGCGAAACAAAAAAAAAACTCGATTCAAGCAAGCAACCTGGCTTTGTTCTTTGATTGGCATTTTAAATGAATAAATATTTTTCAATGATAAATGAAATTAATATTTCATTCGAATTCCAATTTCATTGAGTCAAAAAATTATTTTTTTTTTTTGACAACACAAAAACTATTTCATAGTAACCGTGTGTCGTGCCACCAATATTTTCTGTCCACCTAACCCTACCGGATTGTTTTTTACTTTAGTAGAAGCAACAACACAAACCAACACAAGTTGTATAATTAATATTCGGGATAGGTAATATCGGGACACACACACACACACACACACGCGGCAGAACCTGCATGAAAACGAGCACAAAAGTAATAATTTATATTTCAAACATTTTTGACTTGGTGTTTTTCTTTTTAACATTATACTGGTGATGATCATTAGAATACCATTTGGGTAAAACTATGTTGGTATTAGGTGGCAATGGCCCAAAAACCTAAAACACACACACACACACAGACACACACAAACAAAAACTAAATAGCAGAAATTCGTTGTTTGAATGGTAATGATGTCCACAGTTTTGGTTTGTTTTTCTTCAAAAATATCAGTCATAAAGTGAAGTAAAGTCCTTGGTTCAATTTTTCCTCAAACTCCAACTTGGTGGCTAAAAAAAATTACAATCGTGTTTCAGTTTGAGTTGATTATCATTCATTCAAATGATTGATATCATCAATACAGGTATTTATGTTTTTGTTTTTCCGTTAGTCTCACTAGAGAGATAGGGGTTCAAAACGACTTTTCATCACGAGAATAATCAAGAGATCAAATTAATTGACAAAAAAGAGTTAACGGTTAATTTTATTAGATACCTTAAACATGTCAATCTTTGTACATTAAACCATTCTCTAGTTCAATTCAAATGTTTTAAAAAAATTATTTTTTTCTTCTTCAAAACAATTATAATTGGAATAGGAGAAATGGTCATCATGACATCGATGACATCAATTCAATGTCCGTAGAGTTTTTTTTATATTATAAATTTTATCGAACTTTTGACTCTTTGTGACTTGTTTTACCTAGATTTAAGGGTATTGAATCAATATCATCAAAAGAAGAAGAAGAAGCGAGGGAAAAAAAACGAAACAACTGATAATGAACAAGAATCAAGGTGTTTTTCTTTTTAGTCGTTAGCGAATGACCTCAAATGATAACCAAATGTGACCATTTCAAGCAAACATCAAACACACACACACACACACAAACACACGGGTATTAAAACGGCAAACGGTTATTTTTTTTTGCGTTGTGAATGATTCCAATTAAAGCCGATTGCTGTTAAACTGAAAAAGTTTTGAAAATTTTTTCGAAACTTACAAATGTTAAACAACTAGATTTTAGTGAACAAAAGAGAAAAAAAGAATCGGGCACCAGGTTCCATCATCATTATTGAGCTGGAATCGATGATGAATTATGGCCCATCAATGATCCAATGAAATATTTAATGAACCCTAATTTATATTTCTCTTTCTTAGGTTCGTTTGGCTGAGATTTAGGTAAAAAAATGGATAAAACCCCTGAAGCCTCTCTATTGAGCCCTAAAATAAACCTAGGAAAAAAAAATCAAAACAAAATTAATGTTTTTTTTTCTTCTTCTAGTTCAACTAAAATAATGTCTCATTTCATTTGATCTTCAATCGAGAGGATATTGAAAACAGAAGTCGCTGTTGTTTTCTAATGAATTGTAAAAACAAATACCTTCATTTCAAGAGAACTGATTGTTGTTGATTTGTTTGTGAGTTTTTCTTTATAAAAAAAAATTAATTTACTGTTTGAAAAAAAAACAAATACTTGAACACGAATCTAGTTCAAGATCAATGTTCAATTTGGTTGTTTGTTTCAAACAAAAACAATAATTTCAAGCAAAAAACCAGTTAGATAGTATGATAGATGGATTAAATTAATGAATCACCAGGAAAGTTAAATTCATTGAAAAAAACATCAAAGAAAATAAATTTTCGAGTCAAACGTATTGAATAGTAAGAATGGTTGAAATATATTGAAAATCTTTGCTAAATTTTTACCAAAAAATGAAAAGAAACGGAAGGGTTAAAGGAAAAAAAAAATTCACTATCGCTTTGAAAGAATTAATCAAACAAATCAAATTTTTCATATTACTTGAAAAAAAATATTTGAACAAATTGTTAAAAAGTTTTTGAAGCTGTTTTTTTTATTCACTTTGGAAGAAAATATGGTTTGTTGACAAAGCAGTTGTTTTGGTTTCGGTTATTATTGGATTGAAAGTCAAAAAACTTGGCAATCTACTTTTGTTGTCAAATTAAGAGTCATTTAAAAACATGAGAAAAAAATGATGATTTTGCATCATTTTTTTTTTAGAGCGCCAGGTTTTTTTTTCAAACATCGATGAAAATGTGTTTCAAAATTTACTCCTGAAAAAATTCTTTAAAGGCTGATGGTTTTCTTTAAGAAAAAAAATCGGTCATCGATTGAACATTTTCTAAAGAATTTTGATTAAAACCTTCCTGTCGAGGAGGGAACAACGACAAATCGAAAAATTG
>JAVLUE010000041.1:0-112559 GCA_034190945.1 Octodonta nipae | reverse complement strand
ACGAGCCATTAATGCAATCAGGGTGCCCTAATCCTCGATGAATCACATTAGATTTGAAGGACTTGTCGTTGATTAAAACGGCAGCCTATCTTCAACAGACAAAACTGCTCGAATGAGGAGAGTGACATGAAAAAATCGATTGCCTGTTTGAAGAAGAAATCTTGGCAAGAACTAACCGATGCCGTCAATGGTTCTCTATCCAACCTCGATAATGATCAACTGTTTTGGCCATTGTTTGGTGTCGATGATTTGCTACCAGAAAACGTAACTCGCCTCCAGAAGTTGGATGCCAATATTGATTTGTTGTATGGTGTTGTTCATGATGAGGGTACCCTCTTCGTCTCCGGTGCCTTTCCATTCGTTTTAGAAGAGAATTTCCAAATCGAAAGCGTCGCCCAGTTGAGAAAGATGATCGACGATGTTAACAAAGTTTTCTACTTGGATAACATATCCGGTATATCCGAATTCTATACCAGAAATTTGAACATCTCCGATAAAGAGGCTGTTCGAAAAGCGGTGGGTTTGATGTACGGAGATTTACGTCTCACTTGCCCGACCATGCTGTTTGGGCAAACATTGGCGGAGAAAACTATTGGCAAGGGAAACCACATCTACTCGTATCGGTTCGATTATCGGCCAATGCTTTCGGCATTTGCTAGCTGCCAAAAATGGATGAATGTTTGTCACGGTTCCGACGTTCTTTACACATTCGGTATACCGATGATCGTCAAGGGAGCCTTCAACCAAAACGACGCCAACCTCAGCAAGGATATAATCAAAGCTTGGACAACGTTTGCCAAAACTGGTCACCCAGAGAAGATGGGCTCACATACCTGGAAGGAGGCTTTTGGAACTGATCGCAAGAGCCCTGTCCAATCGGCCAGTGTGATGACGATGAATATCAAAGACAATCATCAGATGGTGGACAATTATTTCAAAGAACGATGTGAGGGTCTTTGGAAGAACATCATGCTTAAGACCAAGTAGAGCCTAATCCGGCTTATTAAATGCGAAACTTTAGTTAATTCAATAATAAAAAACCTAAAGCTCAAAATCTGTATGTTCATTCCTAGTCTCGAAACTTTCCATTCTCGAAGAGAATCTTGAAATCCTTGACCTTCCCTTAAAGGTTTCCATTGAAAATCATCAAAAGAGAGATTCAATTCGATGATTCATTTCTTTTAATGATAAAACTTAAATGATAATCCTAAAAGAAGTTGACATTATTATGATTAAGGCTTGACATCATCAAGACACCAAGATGAAACCTAATGCGAAAAGTTGCTAAAGTTAAACATCACTATTGAATGAATTTATTTTTAATTTTTTAAGCAACTATCAAACTAATCGAATGAAAAAAGTTAAGGATCTTCAATGGTTTATCTAACGATTTGGAGGTTTTTGATGAGAAAAAAAAACCAACACACCTAGGTGCATTGGGTATATTAGGTATGATCGATGGTTAATCGATGGCAAACCCTGAGAAATCAGCAATTTCTATGCAATCAATTCCCAATCAATTGAAATTTTGATTATTATTTATTATTATTTTTTTCTCGAAATCAGGCCTTTCGAATTCAATGCCATGAAATTCTTTGGTAATGGTATTTAAACAATATCTTCTTGTTTGAATCCGATGCCTCTTCTATTTGGTTTTCTTTGGCCAGGTTCATTGATGATCATCTGATTTCGTAAAAAAGAGAAACAATCAGTTTATCAATAAAAAAAAAATGGTTTTTCTCCTTATCATCCATTTTTTTTTTTTTAAGGATTTGAAAGGCCTTTGTTGATTCGTGATGATTGTGATCTCTCTCTCTCAGTGATCGAAACGTGTCTTGTGATCAATCAGTTTGGTTCAGTAGATTGTTTATTTTAAAAAATGCTCGAACAAGTGATTCGAAAAAATTGGATAAAAGATTTGTTTCTTCTTAAGAAACGAATGAAACAAAGTTGTTTGTTTGTTCTTCACCCAAAACACCATCAGTGGTGAGATTTGTTTCGATAACGATGATTTCTCTGATTTGGCTGAAGAAGCCTGTTATCTAAAAAGAGAGCCGAGGCGAGAGAAGTGGAGCTCGAACCGATTAAATTGGTTAAAGCATTGGGCTTATCATCAAATTTTTTCCCAGGCTTATCTACAAGACAAGAAAATATATAAATTTAAAACCTCGAAATATCCTCCTTCTGATACATTGGGATTTTGAACATTCAAAAATTCTCTTTTCTTTTCTAGTTTGTTGAAAATAAATCTTCGACTTAAGCTAAGCTAAGCCAAGCCGAAGTGAAACAAAAAAAAAATGTTCGAATCGGCAGCGTCAAGCTTCAATGTTGGGAGTTCCAAGTTTTTTGATTTGAGAAAAATTTTTTTGGCTATTTCCATCCTGTTGGTTGGGTTTGTCCTGTGGAGATCGCTTGTCGAGTTTTGGAAGTTTTACATGATGATCAGAAAATTCAACAGGCTACCCGTTTTCCCATCTCTCGGGTTGATGAACTTTTTTTTCGGAAATCTGGAGGTCTTTTTCCACTGGTTTTATTATCTAACGCCAGCCAGAGGTATCAAAGAGTTGAGCCAAAAAAAAACTTTAACATTAAATTTTGAAAAAAAACCTAGGAGCCTATAATCTTCTGTTGATGATGAATAAATTGACTGAATTTAAAGAGAAAGGAATGGTTGCTGCAAAATTCGGCCCGACCAATAAATTGTTGGTTTTCGATCAAAAAACTGCTGAAAGCATCATTACATCCAGTGTTAACATAAAAAAATCCTACCAATACGGATTCTTCAAATCGTGGCTAGGAAGTGGACTGTTGACCAGTTTTGGAAACCACTGGCGTCATAATAGAAAACTTTTAACACCGGCTTTCCATTTCAAAATCTTAGAATCTTTTATACCGATCATGAACGAGGATGTTCAAACGTTGGTGGCAAAAATCGAAGCTCAAATCAACGGCAATGGTGAAGAGATGGCCCAGGACGGGATCGATGTTCGGCCAATGATCACCAGCTGTACGTTGGATACGATCTGTGCCACAGCGATGGGAGTGAAGATTGGAGCTCAAAAAAACACCGGTAACACCCAATATGTACAATCGATTTTATCCAATTTGAAATTGCTGATTGAACGGATTCTTAATCCGTTATACTATCTACAATTAACTTATCTTCTGACCTCCTCGGGAAGATCTTACAGCAGGAACATCAGACGAGTAAACCGGTTTGTCAAGACTGTTATCAACAATCGCCGGGAAGAGATCAGAAAATCCATTGTCGAGAAAAAGATCGACCTGAACCAGATCGATAGCGATGATGTTGGCTTTCTTTCCCGTAAACGTTATGCCTTTCTCGACTCTCTTCTGTTGATGCACATTCAAAATCCCAAAGACTTTACAATGAAGGACATACTGGATGAGGTCAACACTTTCATGTTTGAGGGTCATGACACAACCTCCACCAGTTTGATCTATAACACTTTGATGATAGCCAGTGATCAAAGAGTTCAGGTATCACAATCAAACGTATTTTTCTGAAGCTTTCTTCTAAAACTGAGACTTTTCAAGGCTAAACTACACGAGGAAATGGATTCCATATTTGGTTCAGATGTTTCGAGACCGATCACTTCGGAGGATTGTCGACAAATGAAATACTTAGAGATGTGCATCAAGGAAGCACTCCGTCTATATCCCTCCGTTCCGTTTATTGGCCGCGAAGTGGTCGAAGATTTTGAGATTGATGGTCAAATTGTACCAAAAGGATGTACGGTGGCTGTTATTTTTTTCATGCTTCATCGAAATTCAGAGGTTAACTGGCGGGTTTTCAAATTTTCATTTTGAAACTTTTTTTTTATCAGATCTTTCCACAACCAGAACGTTTTATACCGGAAAGATTCGAACCTGATCAGCCAATTCATAAAATGCCCTACGCGTATATGCCCTTCTCGGCTGGTCCCAGAAATTGTATCGGGCAGAAGTTTGCCATGACAGAGATGAAAATTTTGTTGGCTTCGATATTTCGTCGTTTCAAATTAACCAACATTAGCCTTCATGATGAGGTAAAAAATGAGCTGTCGATCATCATAAAACCCGATTCGCCAGTGAACATTCGATTTGAGTTTCGGCACCATGATCATAATCATAATCATTGAATGAATTAAAGAACATCACTGTAAATTTCTTTCATAACCGTTCGAATCATTCGCATCCGCTCTCATCTCTACCATTTTTTTGTTGATTATATTAGAAAATTTAAAAATTAAAAAACCGATATGTTTTTGAATTGATGGTTCTCGAAGTGAAGCCATTTCAAGTTCCATATCACCTTGTTGATATGGAGTGTTTTCATTCGATAAAATTTTCGATATTATCGAATATAAAAACGTAAAAATAGTAAAAAGACCATTTTAGTGAAAAAACTTAATTACAAAGAAAAATTTGAAAAAAAATCGATTTTTGTTTGAAAACATATTCATTGCCAAATGGAACTTTATTAGCAAAAACGATTTTCAATGTTTGTATTGCAATTTTTTAAGAAATATCGAAAAAAAAAATCAGGAAAAATTGTTTTCTAGTTTTTCAAACTTTGACAATAAGAAATTCTCGATGCCTCGGAATGTGTCCAGAAGTTTCTAGTAGTCGACAAAATCTGCAGTGCTCGTGAACTAGCTTCATCTCTTCAATTGATAGATGTACATCAGCGCCTCACCGTAAATTAATAGAAACTATTCTCAGAAGAAATAAAAATTAAAAATTTCAAAAATTCTGAAAGAAACCTTTGTGAAGGACATCATCGATATCAGACCAAACTTCCAATAAGTGAACCCTAATCAAAAAATTCACCTAGGAACCGATATTTTTTTATAAAAAGATTATTACCATAAACTTGTTTCTTTCCATGAAATGTCTCAATGAAAAGAGTTAGGCGTAGTTTGTTTTTGGTGGTCATTCGGTTCGATTGTCTTACCGTGAGAGTGGTCAATTTTTTATACGGTCTTCGAATACATGAATTGATCTTTTTTAATTGTAGATGAATAGCGAACATACCAATCCATTGCATCAAAGCTATGAAAATTGTCGGTATCAAAATCAATTTGAATGATGTTTGTGATGAGAAAAACATGATCAAATAGCAATTGAACGGTAAATTTAACACCAGAAAAAAGAAGAAAAATTTTCCCCAAAGTTTATTCTCTCGACAACAGAGAATTATGATGGAACGATACCAATCCAAGTATTTTTTCAAATTTCGATTAAGCTTAAATTTTTTGATATTTTTCCGTAATAGAAGATCAAGTAGACGGAAGGCTTGCCAAAATTTTATAAACAATATTCGTTCAAACGCAAAACCAAATGAAACACCAAGAAAAAAACCGTAAAGAAAGTAATGCCAACTGATGATGGTATGGGTCAAGTTGAAGAAAACTTTCACCTCAAACAAGAATATTTCCTGCACGGTCAATCGATGGATTTGAATGAAAAGAACGATTTGAGGCAGACAAAAGTGAATTATCAATGTCAGATCTGTTTCAAGCAAAAAATTTTAGTTTAGATTAGTAAACTAATAGGAATAGTGTGAACTTACGAACAACTGGTGCAAAAACTAGATTTAAAATGTTGAAGAAAACGATAGCTGATTGTTTAACAAATTGTTTGTTGGTTTTATCGAGCCTGTATCGATAGTAGGGATCAGGTAGAAACATTCCACTGTCTGTCTCTGTTTGAAAGAAGATTTGAACAAACAGAAGATTTATTCGATCACTCTGAGCACAGAAAACAAAACTTTTCACTCCAACAAACAAATAAACTAAAAGAAAGGAAAAGTACAGTTGAATTATTCTCTCCAAACGATACCACCTAACAAAATCGATTTGACTTGCTCTGGTCAATAGGTCTGGCTCATCGATCCAGAAGAGATAAAAATAATGGAAAACTTTGATCGAAACCAGAAGATGTATTGAAAGGAACCATCGTATGTAGAGTGGATGTCGAGGATGGCTGTTATCTTTCAAAATTTTTCTCACCAAGATATAATCTTCGTAGAAGGATTTTCCCGAGAGAAAAGACCACAACCTTCTCCATTTGGCATTCATTTTGAAGAGCGCTTTTTATCTTGGCACTCTATTTCTGAGCTCTGAAATTTCTACAACGAATCACATCAAGCAAATGCCAGAAAAGAACTGTTTGATTTTTTTTTTTCTCCAAAGAAAAACTCTTCGATCAGCTATCTTTCAAAGAAATGATCAAGAACATAAATTCGGTTATTCACCAAAAATGTTGTTGAAAAAAATCAACAACAATAATGTTTTAATAGGATCATCACCTTGGTGATCTGAATTTGTTATTCAGCAAAACGATATTTTTTTGAAATTTTATGAAAAATTGACAGGCTATAAATTTAAACGAAAGCTTTTTGTGAAATTTATGGAAATCGTTCTTTTTTTTGATACGATATTTTAATATTGAGAATAAATCGATTTTGTAAAAAATTGGGAATTGTTCTATTCTTCAGAAAACCATTGAATGAAATTCTTCAGAGTGTCCATTAGTTTATCATAATGATATAATGCACAATAGAAAACCAAAACCAGCTTCATTGCTTCAATTGATAGATGTAGATTAGCACTTCACTGTACAATAATAGAAACTATTTTCAGAAAAAAAGCAAACTTTAAAAATTTCTAGAAAAAATTTTGAAAAAAACCTTTGTGAAAGACAACATCGAAATCAGCCCGAATTTCCAATAGGTAAACCCTAATTAAATCCAAAAACAAATCACTGAAAACAATTGATTGATATTTTTCAAAAATATTATTACCATAAGCCCGTTTCTTTGCATGAAAGGTCGCAATAAAAAGAGTTAGGCGTAGTTTGTTTCTGATGGTCATTCGATTCGATTGTCTTAACGTGAGAGTGGTCAGTTTTTTATACGGTCGTTGAATACTTGAATTGATCTTTTTGAATTGTAGATGAATAGCGAACATACCAATCCATTGCATCAAAACTATGAAAATTGTCGGTATCAAAATCAATTTGAATGATGTTTGTGATAAGAGAAACATGGTCAAATAACAATTGAACGGTAAATTGAACACCAGAAAGAAGAAGAAAAATTTTCCCCAATGTTTATTCTCTCGACAACAGAGAATTATGATGGAACGATACCAATCCAAGTATTTTTTCAAATTTCGATTAAGCTTAAATTTTTTTATATTTTTCCGTGATAGAAAATCAAGTAGACGGAAGGCTTGCCAAAGTTTTATAAACAATATCCGTTCAAACGCAAAACCAAATGAAATACTAAGAAAAAGGATGTAAGCAAAGTAATACCAACTGAGAATCGTATGTGTCAAATTGAAGAAAACTTTTAGTTCAAACAGAAAAATTTCCCAACCAGTCAACAATTGATAGATTTTGAAAAGAATGATTTGAGGCAGACAACAGTGAATTATCAATGTCAGATCTGTTCCAAAACAAAACGATGTTTAAAATTCTCTTTTTTTAAGTTATTCAAGATTTTAAATCACTTACGAACTAATGGTAGAAAAATTAAATAGATTACTCTGTAAAAAACAATAGCCTGTTGTTTGATAAACTGTTTGTTGGTTTTATTGGATTTGTACCGAAAATGGGGACCTTGAAGAAACAATCCTCTATCGGTTTGTGGTTGAGAGAAAATCTGATCAACCAAAGAACTGGTTTCATCAACCTGGTAGATGAAGATATTTTTCCCAACTAAATATAGCAAAGTGAGAATAAGTCCAGTAAAAAGTTGACAAAAACGCTTCAAACGATACCATCGAAATATATCGATGTTGCTTGTTTTTGTCAATAAATCAGCCTCCTCAATCCAATAGAGATGTATGTAGTGAAAAATTTTTATCCAAACTAATGTGTTGACCAATCGAAACCATTGTTGGTAGAGTCGATATTCACCATGATTCTTATCTTTGAAAACTTTTCTCATCTGGAAATAATCCTCATAGAAAGATTTCCCTAAGAGAAAATTCCAAAACTTTTTCAATTTGTTTTTCATTTTTTTTTTTCTCAAACAACTAACGACGCTGTTGACTGTTGACGTCAACTCAAATAATCAAACTCAATACACCAAGTTTGAAGTTTTTTTTTTTAATCGAAAACTATTGATCCATCATTGAATTACCTTGGTGATTCGAGAATTCCATCAAAACAAATCATTGTCATTCAAGAAGAGAGCAGAAAAAAACCTATTTTTCTCTGATCGAACAATATTCAAAAAAGACTAACATCTGATTTTGTTGTTGTTTTGTTCTTGTTTTCTAATGTAATCACCTATCAATTTATCAAACTAAACAAAAGAAGATATTTTCCCTTTAAACTTTAAATTGAAAACAAATGGAGAAATCAAAATAGTAAGAAATTGAATAAAAAATTTGAATTGAAAAAAACGTATAGGGCAAAGATTTGCCATGCTTGAAATGAAAATCATGTTGGCATCGATTTTTCGATATTTATTATATATATTGAGCTCTAGGTCGACAGTAGATGATCTGGATTTGGATAGTACGGTGATACTTCGATGTCATAGTCTCATCATGATAAGTTTCGAGAGAAGAAAACTCAACGGTTGAACCATTGAAACGATCTAACCGATTCAATTTGATAAGAATCCGTTTCTTTAGTAAAAAACTTGAAATAAATGAAAATTTTTTTTTTGAAAAAAATATTTATGGAAAGTGTCGACTCAGCGAAACTCGATATCAACTGATTGATTAAGCTGTGTAATCGGCTTCTGAATAAAATAGATCATTCAAACGCCTATTTATTTTCATTTCAAGTTTAAAACAAGAATTCTGTTCAGCCTAGCTTGATAAGCTTTCTGTTGGCTTGAAATTCGATGTAATGTTTGATCCATTGGCAAGCTCTTCTCCAATTCTCATTCGATCATTAACAGTTTTTTGTCTATGCTCTGAGACATTTGGTGAAATGGGAATACTCGAATTTCTTATTGTCTGAGCATTTCATACCGGAACGCTTTGAATCAGATCAGCCGATTCACATATGTCGTCACCGCTGGTCTTTGTCA
Organism: Octodonta nipae; assembly: GCA_034190945.1. NCBI lineage: Eukaryota > Metazoa > Arthropoda > Insecta > Coleoptera > Chrysomelidae > Octodonta > Octodonta nipae. The sequence goes on along the minus strand of JAVLUE010000041.1, from coordinate 103,504 downwards.
CTGCATCGGACCAAAGTTTGCTAGAAATGAAATTTCTTTTGGCATCAATTTTTTGAGAGTTTTCGATTGAGTCCATGACTATCGATGGTTTGAACATTGATAGTTGTATTGTCCTTCGCTTCAACTCTTCCATCATGATTAATTCTGAGAAAAACTCGACGGTTAAATCTTCAAAACATCTACACCAATTCGATAGAAATCTGCTGGGTTGGAGTGAAAACTTGAAAATTGAATAAAAAATTTCTTCTTCTGAAGAAAAAGAAGAAATAAAATCTTCTTAAACGTTTCGATGAAAAGTGTTGATTAAAACGAAACTCGATACTATCACATATAAAAAAACTTGTGCGTTTTTCAAATCAAAATAGGTCATTCCAAAAGCCTATTTAATTTGGTTTCAAGTTCGAATCAGAAGAATCTGCCCGTCAAGCCTAATTTAGAGAAAAAAAACCGTTTCGATTTGATGGCAAATGAGATTCAAACAAAACCGATATGATGTTTGATCAATTCTTTTCTCCAACTCGGATTTTCATGGTTTGATCATTGGGCTATCATTGGTTATGCCTTGAGATATTTGGTGAAACGGACAAGAGAATACTTTAGTTTTTGTTCGGAAATTCAATAGAATACCCGGTTGGCCGTATTTTGGATTACTTGGCACGGTGTTGGGCAATTTGGACGGATATGTCTACTTCTTGAGACATGTGCCAAAAACCAAAGGTTTCTTTTTTTTTGAAAATTTGTTTGCCGCAGGAAACTTGAAAAGAAAATATTTTTTTTTTTGAATCGTAAACTGTAGTGATATATCAGCTCATACAAGCCGTCTCTCGAGTCGAGGAGTTTTGGTCACCAGGTTTGCTTCGATTGGTCATTGGCTGGGAACGGTTTGTGGTGTTTTTCAATCAAAAAACCGTGGAACAATTGATAACGTCCACTGTGAATGTGAAAAAGTCTAAACAATACAAGTTTTTCAAAAGTTGGCTAGGCCAAAGCTTGACCTCCAATGAGCTCCAAAATTGGCAAGGTAAAAGAAAATTCCTAACACCGGCCTTCCATTTCAGAATATTAGAATCGATGGTTCCAATCATGAACGAAGATATTGGAAAAATGATCCAGAAAATTGACCAGATGATTGAGGAGAGCCCAGAGCGTATGCTGAAGGAAGGCGTCAATGTTAAGCCAATAGTGGAGAGATGCACTTTGGAAACAATCTGTTCCACTGCCATGGGCGTCTCGATACATTCGCAAAACAAATACAACAAGCAATATATTCTATCATTAAAAATCGTAATGGAAAAGGTTATCTTACGTTTACTTCAACCCCTCTATTATTCGGAATGGATTTATCGCCTATCTCCCGATGGGATAGAGAATGCTCGATGTGTCAATCGAATACACAAGTTCGTTAACAAGGTTATCGATGATCGTAAAGTAGAAATCGAAAAATCGATTCAACTAAACAAAATCGATTTGAACGAACTGGCAAGCAATGATGTTGGGTTTCTTTCTAGAAAACGATACGCCTTTCTTGATTCTTTACTTTTGACTCATTTTAAATCTCCGGAAGAATTCACCATGAATGATATTCTGGATGAAGTGAATTCGTTCATGTTTGGAGGTCATGATACAATATCGATCACTTCGATTTTCACTTTGCTACTCATCGCCAGTGACCAAAGAGTCCAGGTAATTTTAAAACCAAACTGTTCTTTCTGTTCAGAGTTGGAATTTCAGGACAAACTACACGAAGAGATGGACTCAGTGTTTGGATCAGACCATCAAAGGCCAATCACTTTGGATGATTGCCGTTTGTTGAAATATCTGGAGATGTGCATCAAGGAATCACTGAGGCTATATCCACCCGCTGCTTTTATTGGCCGCGAAATAATAGAAGAGTTTAGGGTTGGTGAATATACGATTCCTGCCGGGTGTACCGGTGTGGTGTTGATTGCAGAGCTGCATCGAAATCCAGAGGTTTGCAAAAAAAAACTCTTGAAGCTGTTTTTTATGTTGAAAAATTCTTTCAACTCTAGGTTTTCCCATCGCCTGAACGCTTCATACCGGAACGTTTCAAACCCGATCAACCGATCCACAAGATGCCATACGCTTATCTACCATTCTCCGCTGGTCTTCGTAACTGTATAGGGCAGAGGTTTGCCATGTTGGAAATGAAAATCCTTTTGGCATCGATTTTGCGATGTTTCAAACTGAAGGCTCTAGTGGCCATCGATGAAGTGGACATTGAATGTAGTCTTCTTCTTCTTTGCAAATCTCCCATTGTGATTGGTTTTGAAAGGAGATGATCTTATCAGATTTAAGTTAGCCAAGTTTACCACAAAGCGGATTTTGAAACTTGATTAAGACAAAAGAACAACGACCTTGATTGTCTTGAAGCTAGTGTAGCACGATGATTCATTTGTTCTAAAATTTTTGAATAAACAAATTGATTGATAAGACAAGAAACATCGAAATAATCGAAAAGTGTTTATGAAGCGATTTTTCTTAATTGTTCTCTATCTCTGGTTTTATCTAATAAAAAAGCTTTAGCCCTTCTTTTTTTGAGAGGTTTAACAAAAGTTAAGTGCGGCCCATTTCAGAGAATTTTTTTTTTTGGTTTTCATCGAGAAAATGTACTCACAATTTCGATATATATGAGCCTCGAATGGACAGTAAAATACAGTTTCTCGTTTAAGTTTAGTGCGGAGCGATCTATTTCTGAATCTCTCTTGAAATGGAGATTTTTCTCGAAATTTTAGAACAATTGGTGAGTGGTGTTCAAAATTTGCCGGTGATAGTGGTGGTGGCTATGGCACTAGGATTCGGTTTGACCGTCTTCAGCCTGATGAGATGGGTCAAACAGTATTCGAATTTTATGGAAAAATTCAACAAGCTACCCGGCTTCCCGTACTTTGGTTTTCCTTATCTCAGTGTTCTATTTGGGAACCTAGAAGGTTTAATCTACTTTCTGAGATATTTGCCTAGATCCAAAGGTTTGTCGTAAAAACCATATCGATTAAAGCTAAAATGAGCTAATTTTTTTTGATGGGAAAAAATTAGCTGCTTTTCAGCTAATTCAAATGATCTCTCAGGTCGAATGTTTCCGATCTCCAGGCTTGCTTCGGTTCACACTTGGTTGGGAACGACTAGTCCTGTTCTACAATCACAAAACTGTTGAAAAATTGATCACCTCCAGTGTCAATTTGAAGAAAGCCAAACAGTATAAATTTTTCGAATGTTGGCTTGGCCAGGGTTTGCTGACCAGCGATGGTGAACGATGGAGACGTAACAGAAAATTCTTGACCCCAGCCTTTCATTTCAAGATATTAGAATCTTTTGTTCCCATAATGAACGAAGATATTGGGAAAATGATTCAAAAACTGGAACGAATGATCGATGAGAATCTAGAACAGATGCAAACCAAAGGCGTTGATGTTCGACCAATAGTGACAAGATGTACATTAGATACGATTTGTTCGACGGCTATGGGTGTGTCAATCCATTCACAAGATGAATACAACAATAAGTACGTTGGTTCTTTGAAAACCGTCCTGGAGAAAATCATTCTCCGTGTATTAGAACCACTTTATTATTTAGAATGGATTTTTCAATTATCTTCCGATGGAAGAGAGACTGCTCGAAGTGTTCGTAGAATACACAACTTCGTTAAAAGTGTCATAAAAGATCGAAAAAAAGAAGTAGAAAAATCGATTCAAGAGAATAAAATCGATTTGAACAAACTGGCCAGCGATGATGTCGAGTTTCTTTCTAGGAAACGATACGCCTTCCTTGATTCTCTACTCTTGACTCACCTTCAATCACCAAAAGAGTTCACCATGAAAAATATTCTGGATGAAGTGAATACATTTATGTTTGGAGGTCATGACACAACTTCGACCAGCATGTATTTCAGCTTACTACTCATCGCCAATGACCAAAGAGTTCAGGTAAATGAAATCAAAGTCTTTTTTATTCGATACTATTAGTTTGAATTTTAGGACAAGCTACACGAAGAGATAGATTCGGTGTTTGGATCAGACCAGCAAAGGCCAATCACTTCGGATGATTGTCGTTCGTTAAAATATCTGGAGATGTGCATCAAAGAATCCCTGAGGCTATATCCACCGGCTGTCTTCATCGCTCGAGAAATCATCGAAGAATTTAAGACTGGTGAACATACGATTCCGGTGGGTTGTACTGGTGCCATAATGGTCTCTATACTACACCAAGATCCCGAGGTTTAAATATTTTCTTAAGAAACTTTTGATTCAATTTTTTTAAAACTCTTGTTTTTTTTTGGTAAAAAGGTTTTCCCATTGCCTGAACGTTTCATACCGGAACGCTTCGAACCGGATCAACCGATTCACAAGATGCCCTACGCTTTTATGCCATTCGCGGCTGGGCCTCGTAATTGTATTGGACAAAAGTTTGCCATGCTAGAAATGAAAATTCTTTTGGCCTCTATTTTGAGGAGTTTTCGATTGAGCCCACGGGTGACTATCGATGATTTGGACACCGATAGTTCTATCATCCTTCGCTGTAACACTCCCATCATGATTAGTTTTGAAAAAAAAAATACCACTATCGATTGTTTTTCGAATCAAAATAAAATAAATTAAAAGATTGATAAATCAAAAGAGATCAATTGAGGTCCCATTGTTTATATTAGTCAGTTCACATCAAGAAAGACGTGTGTCAATTATCCAAATTTTTTTTACACCAAAATAGATTTTATTGGTTATGGACCAACCAAACACACTAAGCCAATCTATCTTATTCAGTTAAAAGTTTAATCATCGATTCATTTATCAATCGAAAAATCGAAATATCGAAGATCGAATCAAAATGTGAAATTCGATCCATTACTTCAATTGGAAGCTTTTGTTTTTTGAAAAAAAAAATCTTGATTAGATGAACTCAATGAACCAGAAGCTTTGGAATTAGTGAAATCCAATCCCGGGTACTTTGAAGTTGAATCCCCAACAAAACCCTGGATTCAGGAAAGCCATCTTTCTGATGAGAAGAAGTGTTGATAAGATACAGAGTGTGTGTGTGTGTGTGTGTTTGGTTTTGTTTTGGAAACCATCCAAGTATTCGATATCTTCCAAATATAAATGAATAAAAGATATGACTTCCTTTTGAGTTGTTGGGCGTCGCATAGAGTTTCCAATGATAAAAAGTGATTTCCTATCTCGCTTTTTAGGTTAACCATTAAACTTTCCTCCCCTCTCTCTCTCTCTCTCTCTCTCTCTCTCTCTCTCTCTCTCTCTCTCTCTCTCTCTCTCTCTCTTCTGGTTTCCTAGTTGGAAAAAAAAGCTGGTTAAGCAATGTTTCATTTCATAATCGAAGAGAAAATTTCAAAGATCGACGCCATTAAGCATGATAAGCCATTGGTTTTTTTTTCCAAGCTAAATTTGATAATTTTCTTCGCGAACTTTCCATTAAAGATTTTTTTTAGTTTAGGCTCTTACACGTATACGTCCTATACTGTTCAAAGGGTAGAGAGCCATAGCCTGGAATCACCAGAAAAAAACATTTGAAGCATCCTGTTAAGTTTGTGTTTAGGCAATTGCTTGTTTTTTGAAGAGTAATATCCAATATCAGGCTGGTGGCGATATTTGTATCATTCTACGTTCCAACTCTTCCATCATGATTAGTTTTGAGAAAATAGTTCATAGCTAAAGTTAACCCTTTACGCTAGAAGCGCTTTTCTGTCGGATGAACCAACAATCTTAAAATAGGTTTTCTCATTAGGTTTTTTTGGTCAGTTTCGATGACATTCAAACCTTTAATTCTAACCGGTGTTGTGCCATTCATCGCATATAAATCAAGAATAAACACAAGATGTTTAAATAAAACAATCGATTTATCACTAGACTTTTCGAAATAATTCAACAAGATTCTACCTCTATAGTTAGATTCATGGAATTGAATTTATTTTTAGCTCATCGATTTCTCTTCTTTCGATTAGAAAAGAAATCGATTATTCGATTTCTTTTCTTTAGTTTGTAAGTATTGAAAGCTGATATTCAGCTCTCTGATTGTGTTTATCTCAGTTAATCAAAGAAAGAGAGTCTTGTGATCAAGCTGAACCAATAAATCGAAAAATAGCAGTTTCGATTTCTAAAAGAAAAGCCAAATTCATCAAGTATTTGAGGCTGCTATGAGAGCCTAGAGCTTGTGTCTCTGAACGATTATCAACCACAGCGATAACACTGGCTAACCAGTGGAGGCTCTCAAATGTTTTTTCTTCCGTTCAAAGTTCAAGTTTCGAGCGTTTCCTCGAAGAAATTTGAAACGCTCAACGCAGAGGGTTGAAGCCTTTCTACACGAACGATGATTCATCATTCGAACGATTCAATCAATCGAACAATGGAAACTTTCATGATGAGTTGGAGCATTCTACTAGAGATAAAATCAAGGCCTTTTGTTCCTTGAAGAATCCTTGAAGATAATTCATAGATCGAAATAGTTTTTGCGGGAGATGTTGTAGGTCGATGTTTCGATTGGATCGAACGTCCTAGATTTTTTTTTTTCACGAAATCTTTTTTTTTCGAATAAATAATTTTTTCGATAATCAAGCTGCCCATCGTGATTGCTTCAACCAACCACAACACTGTGGTTCTGATAAAGCTGTGCATCAAGAAAAAAAATCGCTGATTAAAAGCTAACCCAAAAAAAAATCGTTTTTAACAGTTTTTTATGATCTAATACCAACCTAAACCTGATTGAAGCGTGTCAGTGTGTGTTTTTTTTTCATCGTGAAAACAATGTTTTTTTTGGAAACCTTATGGAATTATTTCCAAAACTATCCACTAATTTTAGCACTATGCTCGCTGGGAATGGTTTGGATTGGCTGGGAATTGGTCAAATGGATTCTCAAATATAGAGAGTTTGTTAGAATATTTAATCAGATACCCGGATTGCCTTATTTTGGTTTCCCATATTTGTGTGCGGTATTGGGAAATATCGATGGATTCCTCTACTTTATGTGGCATATGCCCAGATCAAAAGGTTCGTTTCTTCGAAGAAAACTTTCGAATCTTTTCAAAAGATTTTTTTCTTTTTTAAATGTTTGCAGCTGCCATGACATTGTTGGAAGGGCTTTCAAAAATAGATGAACACCGGCCCACTGGTTTGTTTCGAATAATTTTTGGTTGGCATCGGATTGTTTTGTTTTATAGTCAAAAATCAATCGAGCCATTGATAACTTCTAGTGTCAACATCAAGAAATCCAATCAATATTTTTTCTTCAAAAAATGGTTGGGCCGTGGTTTGTTGACTAGCGATGGTGAACAGTGGCGACGTAACCGAAAACTTCTGACCCCAGCTTTTCATTTCAAAATTTTAGAATCCTTTGTTCCGATCATGAACGAAGATATCGGGAAATTAGTTGAAAAGATTGAACGAATGATTGATGAAAATCCGAAGGAGATGCGAGAGAAAGGCGTCGATGTTCGGCCGCTGGTCACCAGGTGTACACTGGATACGATCTGTTCAACGGCCATGGGTGTTTCAATCCATTCGCAGGATGAGTACAATAACAAGTATGTTCAATCATTGAAAATTGTTTTGGAGAAGATCTTTCTAAGAAGTTTGGAGCCATTGTATCATGTGGAATTGTTGTTTCAACTTTCTCCAGATGGATGGGCCAGCGCTCGAAGTGTTCGTAGAATACACAACTTCGTTAAAAGCGTCATAAAAGATCGAAAACAAGAAGTAGAAAAATCGATTCAAGAGAATAAAATAGATTTGGCCACACTGGCCAGTGATGATGTCGGTTTTCTTTTCCGTAAACGTTACGCCTTTCTCGATTCTCTACTGTTGACCCATTTGAGAACGCCCAAAGAGTTCACCATGGAAAATGTTTTAGATGAAGTAAATACATTTATGTTCGAAGGTCACGACACTACCTCCACTAGTATGTTCTTCAGCTTGATTCTGATTGCCAATGACCAAAGAGTTCAGGTCAGTGAATAAAATAAAATTTTCAACTTGATTTTTGGGTTTTTTTTCCTAGGCCAAAATTCATGATGAAATGGATTCAGTGTTTGGATCAGACCAGCAAAGGCCAATCACTTCGGAAGATTGTCGTTCGATGAAATATTTAGAGATGTGCATCAAGGAATCGCTTCGTCTTTTTCCCTCTGTTCCGATAATTGGTCGGCAAGTAACCGAAGAGTTTAACGTTGATCAAAAATACCAAGTTCCTGTTGGTTCAATTGCAGTGATATTGATTTCCACTTTGCACCGCAATCCAGAGGTTTCAGATTCTCAATCCAATCAACCAAGAAAAATTGAATCTTTTTTAAAAATTTGGATTCAGGTATTCAAGAATCCCGAGTTGTTTATACCAGAACGTTTCGAGCCTGGCCAGCCAATACACAAAATGCCATACGCCTACATACCGTTCGCCGCTGGTCCTCGCAATTGTATTGGCCAAAAATTCGCCATGATGGAGATGAAAATCTTGTTGGCATCGATTTTTCGTCGTTTCCAATTGTTTAGCAAGGTGTTGATTGATGAACTCGATATCGATACCAATTTGATTCTTCAATCCAACACTCCCATCATGATCCATTTCGAGAGAAGAGCTTGAAACCTGTGTTTTCTCCTCAGTTCTCTCTGTCTGTGTGTGTGTGTGTTGATGGTGAAACTTTCTCAAATTTTTTATATTCACCCTGACCATTGGTCAGCTACACAAAAAAATATTTTTATTTATTTAGATTCTTAAGCCTTAGCTTATCTGAGCAAGGAAAAACATCTAAATTCTTAGAAAACCCGTCACACTTGAAGGCTACATTTTTTAAAAGTATGACGCTAGTGTTTTTTTTTTAAAAACAATATTTATTCATTTAATATAATTTTTTATTACTTTCTTAATCAGTAAATAAGTAATTAAATCGATTCAAACATAAATTACAAACTGTTCGTGTGTGCTATTTCTGTGTCATAATGGATAGAATACCATGGTAGATGATTAATGATAGAAAAAAAAACAAACATCTCGTGCCTCTGTTTTTGAGATTTCTTCAAATTAATTTTTTCTAATGAAAAGCTTCGAGGAAAAATAAGACATTCTTTTCATAAGAATTCCAAAATTAAAATAAATTTCCTAATAGAGAAAGTTCGGATTATCAATGTTAAAACAAAAATCAATGTTCAATTAAAAAAATTACATTGATATTCAATGTAATTTTTTTTTCTTCTTATAAATATACAATGTTTTCACATTGATTAAATGTCATTTTTTTGCGAAAAATTTCTCGAAGAAAATGTTTTCCATTGATTTGAAGGAGAGAATTTTTTGGCAAACCAATGAACCATTTCCAATGAAATGGATCATCCTATTAGCGATTGGTTTTTTCTGCTGGATCATTGTGTGGTTGTGGAACAAGGTAGGACAGTATCGTAGTTTTGTCAAAAAGTGCAGCCAAATCCCAGCTATTCCACACTCTGGTTTTCCTCATCCGGGCTGGTTCCTAGGAAATCTGGAATCAGTTTTTTATTTCTTTTCACATCTATCTCGGACCAAAGGTTTGTGGTTTTTAGGTTCAGATAAAATAACCGGTTTAATTTTCATCATTCATTATTCAATAAAAAAGCTCAATACCAGTTTGTACAAATGTTATCTCAGTATGAAGATTTACGATCCCAAGGCATTCTCTGTGTGACCGTCTCTTGGATACGAATGATCCTGTTTATTGAACAAAAATCTGTCGAAAAATTGATCACGTCCAGTGTGAATGTGAAAAAATCCCAACAATACAAGTTTTTCGAAAGTTGGCTGGGCACTGGCCTGTTGACCAGCCACGGTGACCAATGGCGACGTAACAGAAAATTCTTGACACCAGCCTTTCATTTCAAAATACTGGGAACGTTTGTTTCCATTATGAACCAAGAGATTGGCAAAACCATTGAACAAATCGAACGAATGATTGATCAGAATCCGGACCGAATGCAGCAGGAAGGCGTCGACATTCGGCCAATAGTGGAGAGATACACTTTGGAGACCATTTGTTCAACCGCCATGGGCGTCTCTATTCATTCACAGGATCAATACAACAGCGAAGAATATGTGGAATCGTTGAAAACGGTGATGGAGAAAGTGATCAAACGGATATTTGAACCATTCTACTATTTCTCAGTGTTTTTTCGTTTGACTCCCGATGGAAGGGAGAATGCTCGAAGTGTCAATCGAATACATCGGTTTGTTCAAAAAGTTATCGATGATCGTAAAGTAGAAATAGAAAAATCGATTCAACAACAGAAAATCGATTTAAATAAATTGGCCAGTGATGATGTCGAAATTATTTCACGAAAACGATACGCCTTTCTGGATTCTCTACTGTTGACTCACTTGAAATCACCAAAAGAGTTTACCATGAAAAATATTTTGGATGAAGTGAATACATTCATGTTTGCTGGTCATGATACAACTTCGACTAGTTTGTTTTTCAGCTTACTACTCATCGCCACTGACCAAAGAGTTCAGGTAGTTTTTTGAAACCAAACTGTTTTTCTCATTTTAAATCTCAAATTTGAACTTCAGGACAAACTACATGAAGAGATGGATTTAGTGTTTGGATCCGATAAGAAAAGGTCAATCACTTTGGAGGATTGTCGTTTGATGAATTATCTAGAGATGTGTATAAAGGAATCACTTCGACTCTATCCTTCGGTTGTATTCATTGCCAGAGAGATAGTCCAAGAATTCACCGTTGGCCAGTATACAGTTCCAGTGGGCTGTGTCGGTACCATAATGATTTCGGTGTTGCATCGAAATCCGGAAATTTTTCCCTCTCCTCAACGTTTCATACCGGAACGTTTCGAACCAGACCAACCAATTCATCGAATGCCCTACGCCTATGTTCCATTTTCGGCAGGTCCTCGTAACTGTATTGGGCAAAGTTTGCCATGCTTGAGATGAAAATCATGTTGGCATCGATTCTCAAAAGTTTCAAACTGAAAGCCTTAGTGAACATCGATGATTTGGACACTGATAATTGTGTCATTCTTCGTTGTAACTCACCAATCCAGATAGGTTTCGAGAGACGAGAAAGTTCCTATTGAAACACACCAACCAGTTTGAATAACGTCAAACATTTATCGGGTACTTTTGACCACCAAATGAATTAAATAAACTTTTTCTTTAAAGAAATGTTTCTTCTAAAATTATTTTAAAACCATCATTGAGACATTGTTTAGCCAAGTGACACACTTCGAGACAAGAAGATAAGTCAATTCAAGTTCCGTGTTGATGAAATTTCCAAAACTATCCGTGATGGATTTGGATTTGGTTTTTTCGGTGTTTGGAGAGTTGTCTCGTTGATTGTGTGTGTGTGTGTTGACCACTGTTGTTGTTTTGGTCAAACAATTACTGAATTATTTATTTTATTTATTTATTTAAATGGTAAAATTTCAGACGATTTTATCGCAAACTTCCTAAATGACAAGATAAAACTAGTTTCTATCCGGCCGCAGCAGCAAAGCCATTTCCTACGAAAATTACTATCAAAAAGGTTTTTTTTTTTTGAGGAAATATTTTTCGATTTAAGGCGATAGAGGAAAGTGTTTTCATCGAATGCTTTCTAGAAAAAAGTTTGGCAAAAAATTTAAACTGTTCTGATATCGATGGTGTGGCAGTTCCGAAACAAAAAAAGAAGATGTTCGACTCGGTTTTAGTGAAATTTTTTCAAAACTATCCGATTATTATTTTTCTAGTGGTAATTGTCTCGTTGATTGGATTGAATGTTTGGAATTGGGCTTGGCGATACTATGATTTTATGAAAACCTTTAACAAGCTGCCTCGCTATCCATACATTGGTTATCCGCACCTTAGCTTGGTGTTGGGAAATCTGGATATAGTTTATTATTTTTGGTATCTATCCCGATCCAAAGGTTTGATTTTGATTAAATCTTGTGAGTGAATTTTTGATTATCTTATTTAAATGATGGATAGCGGGATTTCATTTCTATCAGATGTCCAGTCTATTTGAAGATTCACGATTGCCGGGTTTGCTTCGAGTGAAGATCTTTTTTGTCAAACCATTGGTCATCATATTCAAACAAAATATTTTCGAACAATTCTTCAAATCTAGTGCTAATATAAAAAAATCCGAGCAATATAGATTTTTGGAAGCCAGTCTGGGCACTGGTTTGGTGACCAGTAATGGTGAACAATGGCGACGTCACCGAAAGTTTCTGACACCGACCTTTCATTTCAAAATACTGGAATCCTTTGTTCCGATCATGAACAAAGATATCGGGGAATTGGTCAGAAAAATTGAACGAATGATTGATGAGAATCCGGAGCAAATGCTCGAGAAAGGCGTCGATGTTCGATCGATTCTGGTTGAATGTACAATGAACACGTTCTGTTCAACCTCAATGGGTGTTTCTGTTCACTCGCTAGAAGATGGTAAGAATGAATTTGTTGAATCATTGAAAACTGTGGAAGATAAGATGATGTTACGTTTATTTCAACCACATTATTATTCAAATTTTATTTTTCGATTATCTCCCGATGGGAGAGAGAATGCCCGAAGTGTGAAGACAATGCATAGATTCGTTAATAAAATCATCGCCGATCGTAAAGTGGAAATCGAAAAATCGATTCGACAAAACGATATCGATTTGAACAAGAATGATGAGAACGAGTTTCTCTCTCGAAAGCGGAACGTTTTTCTTGATTCTTTGCTGTTGACTCACCTAAGATCTCCAAAAGAGTTTACCATGAAAAATATTTTAGATGAAGTGAATACATTCATGGCTGCTGGTCATGATACAACATCGACTAGTATCTATTTCAGCTTGCTACTCATTGCCAGTGACCAAAGAGTTCAGGTAAAATGGAACAAGCTCTTACAAAATACTAGAAAAAAATTTTTTGAATTTCAGGAAAAACTACACGAAGAGATGGATTCGATGTTTGGATCAGACCATCAAAGACCGATAACTGCTGAAGATTGTCGTTCGATGAAATATCTGGAGATGTGCATCAAAGAATCACTTCGCCTGTTCCCTTCCATTGCCTTTGTTGCCCGCGAAATTGTTCAAGAGTTTAGCATTGGTAAATACACGGTTCCTGTGGGCTGTACCGCCATTTTGATGATATCTTTGCTACACCAAGATCCCGAGGTTTATTAAATGTTTTTTCTGAAATTTTAAACCTTAAACTCTTGTTTGCTCAAAAAAAAAAGGTTTTTCCATCTCCTCAACGTTTCATCCCGGAACGCTTCGAACCTAATCAACCAATTCACCGGATGCCCTACGCTTACATCCCATTCTTCGCAGGTCCTCGTAACTGTATTGGGCAAAAATTCGCGATGCTTGAAATGAAGATCATGTTGGCATCGATTCTCCGATGTTTTTTATTGAGTCCCAGATCGACAATCGATGATTTAGATACCGATAGTTGTATCGTTTTTCGTTCCAACTCTCCCATCATGATAAGTTTCAAAAGAAGACAGAGGTTTAGTTAAATCGAATTTTTTTTTTTTTTGGCTTGCTCTATCGATTTTCCGATTATTATTTTCGAATTAAAAAAGTTTAAAAGTCATTTCTCAAAAATGATTATTCGTGTTTCTTCTCAATAATTCTTTTATAGTCTGTATTGTAAAACGAATTCAATTGTCGATCAGTCGATTAATAGCAATCGGAAATTTTTTCATCAAAAAATTATCGATTTTTTAAATTAAGACAGTTTATTCAAACTAAAAAAAAAAATTAAACTAAAATAATATGAATCGAAAATTTTCGAGTAGGGTACTATTCGCCACCAGCGAGTGTGTCAAAACCATTGGTAAAAAATGCAAATCGTTAGTAATGTTTAAACGCATTATCAGGCTGGTGGCGAATCGTCTGGTGGCGAATAGTCTGGTGGCGAATAGTACCATCCCGAAAATTTTCTATTCAAACACTATCCAAAGCAATCAACATGCGTACGTCGTAGTTCTATCCTACTTCGGTGCAAGTCTCCCATCATGATAAGTTTTGAGCGGAAAAAGTTTCTAGAATTGAAACTATCGAACAAATAGATAAAGTTCTTCTAAATAACAATTTAAAAAGCTTTTAGGCTGTGAGGCTAATCAAATGTATTCACATTAGCCTCACATTACTGTTTCTGGGGAAAGTTGTTGGGAAAACATTGTTTTTCTTAATAATTTTTAAACTTAATTTTAGATTTTTTTTTCTTAATAAAAACGATGTTTGCAATTCATCGAATTTTTTTTCTTTTTATTGATTAAACAATAAATGAATCATCGATCGATTTATTCAGTTCAATCGACTATGCTAGCTGATAAATTTTTTTCCTAAATCGATGTTTCATTTTTACATTCAATTCATGAAGTTGTTTTTTATTTCATTTAACGTTTCTATCAGCTAGAAACGGCACACTGCTGATATGGAAAGCATAATGTGTTTTGAGATGTACCTGAAAGTTTTTTTTTCAATATATTCAAATGAATCGATTCTTTAATAATAACTACATTTTTTCAAATTAAATCTTTCAAATTAATTTATTCAAAAACTGAAATCGATAATTAATTCTGAAAAATTTAGTAGTTTTTTTCTTTGAATTTGAAAAATAAACTCAACTTGTTTTTTTGGGTTGGAAGTGGTTGTTTTAGCCATGTCCTCCTATTTCGAATCAAAGAGACTCCAAAGTTTAAGCAAATTTTTTTTTTAGGTATTTTAAGTACGTAGATGGTTTTGGTATTGTTTAACGTATTTTTGGCTTCAGTTTTTTTCCCCTAGATAAACAGCCAGAACATTAGAACAAACAAATAATCGAAAATGGAAAAAATCGATATCGATACGGTTGATCAAAGTGTTATCTAAAAGTTCAATGAGAAGAAGCCTGATCATTGTCTGAAATCACACAGTTTTCCAAGAGATAAATCGATTTTTTTTTCTATTTCGATTCATGACGTTTTTTTTGTTTCTAGTTCTAGAAAGTTTGATAATCTTAGCCAATTCGAATGGCATCTTGGGTTGGCCCGAGGGAGAGATAGTTGAGCAGTTTTTTTTTCTCGAATATAAACACATTCAGTTTCAATAAAGGGAATCATCATAATCAGGACTGATAATGATTAAAATGTGGTAAACAAACATTTGATCAATAAACCAAGGATTTTGGCGAAATCAAGCAAGATTGAATCCACGATGAACTCCATCCAAAACTCAATGAGAGAGGATTAATCGTTCGAGAAAAAGCGAGAACTGTTCGAGCTGTTTGCCTGTAGGCCGTAAAACGCCATCAGCTTCTTATCATTCACACATATTTATTGTATGTGTGCGTGAATTTCGAATCTTGTGATCGAAAAAAAAGGGAAACTGATTGCTGCTGTTGTCTTGCCAGCTTGTGCGAAATAGAAGGATTTTTCCTTTACTTTTTTTTTAGCTGGAAAAAGTGTCGTTTACGTCCTTTCCATATAAACTTGTGATATCAAATGAATATTGGAAAACGATGGTAAAACGAATGGATATATCAATGAAAGTTAAATTTTTGTTTGTTTACATTCACCATCAAGCTGGCAGCCAGTCAACAACATAATCCAACAACCAACATAACTCAACCACCACATCACCATAGTCACATTTCGAAGACACCAATCAAACTAATCAGAATATATCTTACCAGTTTTGTTTAAATTTTTTTGTTGTTGTTGTTAAAAAATGTTCGAAGAATATTTGAAGAAGCGGGACATTAAGAAAAATCAAATAGTTTTGGTCACCGGTTCTAGTGGATTCTTGGGCCAGCATGTTGTCCGCCTGTTGCAAGAGAAAGATGGAAATGTTCGTGAAATTCGTGGCTACGATCTGGTACCATACCAGAATCATCTGAAACATAAAACCCCAAAAGAGATGAAAGTTTTTGTTGGAGATATTTGCGATCGGAAAAAATTGTCTGAAGCGTTGGCGGGTGTCGATGCGGTGATCCATTGTGCAGCGTTGGTCGATATCGAACCAACGGCCGATCCTGCTAAACTACAAAAAGTCAATGTTCAAGGAACGCAAACGTTGATCGATGCCTGTGTCGAGGCGAATGTCGGCCATCTGATTCATGTCAGTGGAACCGAGGTTTTGATTCGGAAAACTCCCTTGTGTAACATTCAAGAGAACTCGCCGCCACCACCACGAGGTCCACTGCTGTTGGGACCGTACGCTCAAAGCAAAGCCGATTCCGAGGTTGTGGTGAAAAAAGCCGATGGCCGTCAATTGGCCAACAAGGTGGGCCAATTGCGTACTTTGATTTTGAGGCCAACCTACATCTACGGAGAAGGAGATAAATATTTTGTCACCAAAGCCTTGAAGATTGCCAAAGAATGTAATGGAGTGCTACAAAAAGTAGATAACACCTTTGTCCGTTTCCATCCCGTTTATGTGGGCAATGCGGCGCATGCCTGTTTGGTGGCCAAAGATCGTATCCAAAACTTTGAGCCAAACGAAAAAGTTGCCGGTGAGGAGTACTTCGTCACCGATAACACCCGTGTGTGGGACCCATTCGAATTTTTTGAAAATTTCCTGAAACCCTGTGGCTACCGTCTCTCCGACAATTCTTATTCATTAAATTTTTTCCTCTTCATAATGACTGTGGTCGGGTTTCTCTCGAAATTCGGTATCAATTTAGTGCGATTTCCGTCGGAGGTCAACAGTAGACTAGTGCGATTGATTTGTATGCCATTCTTCTTCAACAGGAACAAGATCATCTACAGGCTTGATTATGAACCATTGTTCGAGCCCGAGGAAAGTCTCAAGGCTTCGATCCCGTACTATCAGCAGATTTTTGGTAAATAATCAAAAAAACTTCAATCAAGTTGATTTTTTTAAAATTTAAAATTTATCAATTTTATTTTTACTTATTTTATTTCTTATTTTAAATTTATTTCCATTTTTGAAAAATAAAAATTTATAATCTGTTGCGATACTTCCCCGATTCTATTTCAGAATCCCGTGTTGGGATCCTGGAGTGTTTCCAACAGCACAAAGGCCAATGTCATCAGACCAATACCCAACAGATCGGCCAAAGCCGAAACCAATGGTATCACCAGATTGTCCGGATCGAACCGGTAGAGCCAAGAGCTAGAACCATCGAACGGATGGCGTAGAGCAGTATCAACATCTGAATGAATACGGCCACCATGTACATTGTGATGAATGGCGCGGTCAATTGGATGGTGAACGAGAAGATCGCTTGTAGAGCATAGAACAGTAGCAAGAAAATCAGATGAGCCGGTATCAAAATCATTAGCAGAAGTAATGCCGTTTTCGAGTTGATATCGTTGGAAAGGAAAACTTTGTGCGGCCAAGTGAACAGCTTAGAATGATTTGGTGGTAGATGGCCTAGCTTGCTTGAAGCATGGAGAAAGGTGGACAGTCGGCTGGCCTGTATGCTTACCAAATTCACTCCGGCCCCTGAATATTTTTTAAGAAAATGAAAAATGAGTTGACCGTAATATAACCGTAGGTACCATTGACCAGTGGTTGAAACACCGAAATCACGGGAAACATTAGAAACGAATTCTCCATAATCAAACCGGCTGGTTTCTCGATCAGCACGGCACCAAGAATCGGTATCCAACCAGAGAATATCACCGATTTTGACCATCGATTACGACGAGCTAAGTAGCCAAACAATAAGGCCAATAGTAAGGCCAAAACCAAAAGGATGGAAAGTAACCACCGACGCAATGTCAATGATGGAAGATCGAAGAACAGCTCACAAACGAAGGATAGGATGAAGATGGTGCAAACATCACCCATAGATGCCGCCACCGGAGTTGTAATGTTATCTTTAAAAAAAAAAAACAAACAGGATTTAAATTAGGTTTGGAATTCAAAATTCTTGGAAAAAAAACCTGGATTAAAATGGAACTTTTGTGATACCAACACTATTGCCGTCACAATGGAAGCAATCAAAAAATTCGACACAATCGATGACACTATCGAAGCGGAGCACAAGAAAATGGCTAAATCAATTGATAAATTTTCACGGCTATTCTCCAAAAGCGAAGAAAACACCAAAGACATTAGAGCGACAAACAGGCCGATCAGTATCGATTGACAAACCACCACCAGCAAATTTCCCAGGATGCATCCGATTTTTTCCTTACGGCTATCGATCAAACCCAAATTCGATTGGGTCGAAACCCGTGAAGCGAAAGTGGTCTCAATGTTTCCAATCATTCCGATGAAGGAAGGAATCATGATCTCGATTTGTGGTACTGATTGGAAAACAGGCTTCTGAATCACTTGATTCAACAAGATTCCGGCAAATATGCTACAGAAACCGGATCCCATAAACGGTACGATAATTTGGCTAAGAATTTGCCACACTGTTTCGGGCTTGTTGTCCATAACGTTGGTGTTGGCTTGACCTTCGAAATCTTTTAGAACACTAGCCGAGCTGGCTTGAGATGATGAGATGCTTGGCAAATCCATTTCAACAATCTGTTTGTTTTTCGAAATCTCAATAGTTTGTTCGATTGTTTCGTTGAATTCTTCAAATATCTTGCCAACATCGTCGAGCTCTCCAATGGTGTTAGCAATGGGTTGGACATTCAGGGCTTCCAGATTGGATGCCATCATCGAATCAGATGATCTTAAAACTGACCAACCAGACCAACTTGACCGGTTTGAATCTTAAGGCCTTCAAAAAGGTAACAAACGGGTTTTGCGCTTGATCAATAATTGAAACAATCGTATTCATTTTTATAACCTATCGGCTACATTTCAGTACCCGGGACTTGTCTTTTTTTCTCAGTCCAAGCTTTTTTCTAGGCCTTCAAAAATACCTGGAAAGCTAGCAAGAAATTCGATCAATCAAAGCTTTCGTTACGATCACAGATTTGAACCAAACGATCCACAATTTTGATGACTAACATAGTTCGTTGACCAACCAACCAAATGCTCAACTGAATCGGTGACAGCATTGTTTGTTGATTAAGAAGCTATTGGATTTTTTTTTTAGCTAGAAAATCCAAAGTCCAAGTGAAATAAATCTAGTTATGCCAAAACTGTGTTTAAAATATCAGCCAGGTTGTTTGTCAGTAAGAAAACGATAAACGATGTTAATTGTTACACACTGAATGACCTATAGACTCCATTGACACAATTGATTGCAACTTAGGCTGTTGTAAAACAATAAATCGTCTCTTTTTTCGTTGTTGTTGTTGCTTTCAATTACCAAAGATTCTTTGATCTTAAGGTTTTATGATTTCAGAGTTTTCAGTTTTGAGGCAAACAAACAATCTCTGCTCAGTTAAGCCAACTTAGGTTAAGACGCATCCTGTGTGCATAAGTGCATCCTATGGGTGAATCATCCATTCATGAACTCCATTCTAGCACTCAAAGTCAAAGATTTATTTTTTTTATATTTTTTTAGAAAAATTGTAGGAAAATGAAAATCGAAACAGTTTGAATTTGAGAATCATGGAACAGTCCAAGAAACTACAGGTCTGAGTATTAAAATATAGAAAAATAAATTCAAACAAAAAAGGATTTTAGAAGAAAAAAAAACCGCGCTATTTCTTGGCTCTAGCTGGAAGTTGGATTCGATCTGGGTTCATTGTCAATCGGGAACTCGGTGTTCTACCGGTCAACATATTGATCATACCACTCAACAGATCCATTATGCTTTTAAAGAACGGATTGTTGAAAAAATATTTCTTGATCAGGTTCATCAAGCGTCGTATCAAACCTGGTGGACTTCTATCTCCTCCTAGACCCGGTATCATTGTCTCGACATCTCCGGCATCTGGTGGTTGGATCACTTCGGTATCGTCTTGAGCTATTTTTGAAAAAAAAAACAGAGTTAGGCTAGCGTGTAGAAACCTAGCGAGCGTACCTTGAACGATCACTGCAGCTAGGCACAGGGTCAAAGCCAGGAACAGGCACCAGTTCCAGGCCAACGAGAAAAGTGTATTTTTCACGAACATTTCCAAAAAAAAAGCTGTTTCAAGTATGCGTTTTTTTTTTTCTTCCAAGTTTTTCAAGCCAAAAATCTAACCATTCGATTTGATTGATGGTGGTTTATTGATCGATTTCTCGATGAACATCGCAGAATTGACGAGATGGAAAGTCTTCCAAAATCATTCACCGTATCTCACTTGAGGAGGCTGTGTCATTGAAGTGTTCACAGTCAACTAAACGATGATCAAACAACCGATTCGATATTTTTTCAATGGTAATTATCACAAATTTACAGCAAAAATTCAAAAATTACTCATCACAATGATGATGATGAACACCTTTTGGTACCAATCGTTGTTTTTCGTTCTTTTCATCCACCTCGGCGTCACATCATGTCACATTGAAAGTGAAATTCAAATTTTTCTATACGCCAATAGTTTGATACCGTCAATTTCTTGAAATTGTCACAATTGTTTTCGATCACTTTCTGGTGCTTCACGTTTGACCTAGTGCTGGTCACGTTATGACCATCATGAGGTTCCAGGAACCTGAGAATTCAGTTTGTCTCCAGCTTCTAGAACCAGTTGACAGTATCATAGGGAAGAAATAGTTTAAAATCCAATATTGTTTTTTTTTTTGGCCAAAAAAAAAGGCAAAAGTTTCCGTAGAAAAAACATTAAACTAATTATTTCGATCAATTAACCGGAACCAGTTTTAAAGGGTTTTCATTTGAAAATTTTAATTTTTAATTTTATTTATTGAATAATAATAATTTTTGTTTTCTCATAATTGTTTTTGTTGTGTTTCTCTACATTGAATTCTGTTGAAACTTCAAGGTTGAAACACAACACAGCCAAAAAAAAAACCAAAATCAATTTTCAAATAAAAATTATTTTCAAATAACAAACCATAGATCCCATAGACAACATAAGATCGCATTGTTCTTTGGGAAAAAATTCTTGGAATTTAAGAAAAGTTTTTTTTTTTGTCGAAATGAAAGTGAATCACTTTTTTTGGTAAATTATTCAATGAGCTACTTGTGTATTTGGGTTCGTGTAACTTCACGAGAGTTGTTCATTTCCATTGATTGATCGAGTTAAATAATTTAAATTTAATTTTTCGCGCGTTCCAACGCGTAAAAGCGTAAACTAATGAAATCTAATGAAAAATTTATTGAGAAAACAAATCGATAAATCGGTTTTCAAATATTTGGTAAACACATTCCATTTCCAGTGGTTGAGTTTTTCAAAATTTTTCCCGTTCATTCATTCATTCGGGTCCCGATTTCATTTGATTAAAGTTTCCATTAAAAACAATGGAAAAACTGAAACAACTGAAAAATGATTGGAAATCGTTCCTACTCTACTGGAAACATCGTAATCCGTATTCGATGTTGTTGAAACATTTGATGATTTACTATTTGATACCATACAAAACCATGGAAGATCTCGCCACCAATCGAATCGACTACACCAAGCTGAAAATTATTTACCTGATTCGTTTGTTGAATTTTTTCAACATTCTCAGATTTTTGACCATTTCATTGACCGAAAACCTAGAGATTGACCAATTTTTGATGAGCTATCTGAAAAATCAAACCAATTCGAAAAGATTCCATTTTGCCGTTGCTCTAATATTCATCACTGTTCTGTTGTTGGAATGTTCGCTACGGAAAATTATCTTCCGATTTCAAATGTTTCATAGTTTAGAGATTCTAATGGAGTTGGCCCAGACGTTCCATCAAGAATCGAGGAGACTAAGAAATAGGAACTGGTTTCTTGAACAAACCAAAAATCCTATCACCAGTATTGAACAGAAGAGATTGGAGAAGAGGAAATGGTATGAAAAAACAACGGAAACCAAGCTGAATGTCAATCGGAAAAGTTTCTTAAGATATTCATATTTGTTGAGTATTTTTTTCTATCTTTATTGGTTGATCACTTTCTTGTTGATCACCATATTCTCCACCTATTTGACATTGGATTTCTTCCAAAACTATCCCAATCCAACTAATGTTCAAAGATTTTTGAACACCATCTACAGTTTTTTAGTTCTACTTCAAATCCTTTTTGTATTGATAATATTTTTCAATTGGTCAGCAGTGATGGTGATTGTATTCATCTATTTGGTGATGAAATACCGTAATACTTCCAACCATTACAATTTTAAAAGTAAGTTTTTGAATTTTGGATTCTTGGATTCAAGGAAAATACTGAGAATTTTGTTTGTTTTTATTTTCAGGAGAATCTCTATTGTTGAATGTTTACATAAATTTTGAAGCCACCGCTTTGATGAACAGGATTGTCGAAAATAATCGAGAAACCTGGATGGTCTCCCAACAGCTTCAATGGGTTTTTGCCAGCCTCTATTATGGCCTGATTTTGTTGAACGATGTTTTCTTATATTTGATTTTGGATATGCGTACCGGGTGGTTGCTTCGTACCATTTGTACCAACATTTTTCTGCTAATTTTCAGTTTTACATTGTTATTTTTTTTCTTGGCGGCACAAATCAGCCAAAAATCGATCCAATTGCTTTCGATGGTCAACCTGTTGATGCACCGGTCAAAAGTCAGCCACAAAACCAAATTCCGTTTGATGAGCTTACATTTCGAGATTAGTGAAAAGTTTATCGGATTGAGCTGTGCCGGGGTTTTCATCTTTACCAAAGTGATTGGCTTTCAAGCGCTCGGATCGTTCATCACCAATATCTTTTTGTTGATGAATTTGTTTCATGCCAAAGTGGATTTCTTTTTAGCATGATCAGGATGCTTTGACACAGTGTAGTGTTCAATCTCATTCCATTTATTTCAGTTGAAAATAAAATTACATTGATCCAATTTTAATTCAAAAATTTTTCAAATCTAATTGAGCCAATGAAGGATATCCATTGTCCATAAACTCCTCCCCTTTATCAAACATATCCAATGGCTGTTTAGAGTCTTGAATTCTTAGGGATGACAGCCAATCAGGATTTTTTTTTTTAATAATAAATTTTGATTGAAAAATTAAATTTAAAAAAAAACAATTTTTCCATTGTAGACAGTTCATTTTATTTAAAAAAAAAAACATTAAATTCCAGCACTTTTTGGCGCTAAAACGCTCCCGGGTTAATTAGTCATCGAAGCCATTTAAACACCTTGTATTTCAATTCAAATTTTCTGAGAAGAACTATGTTTTAGTAGTAGAAACAGAGTTTTTTTTTTTAAATTCTTTATTTTTATAAAACATTTTTCAGATTTGAAAAAAAAATCTGAAAATAATGGAACTTGTCTCATTCTTCATCTGGTTCCAATTAGAATTTCGCGTTTTTTTTTTTTTTATAAAAATTTTATTATTTTTTCTATAAGTTTCTCAAGGAAGGAAAAAAAATCGTTACTCTAGAAACGATTTTAAAAATCATTTTAAACAATTCATTTCAGAATGAAATTACTGTTTTTTTTATAATCATTTTTTCTTTCATTTTACAATTTATGAACTAAAGAAATCAAAATCTTGAAACTTGATTCTCTGATGATAAATGACTTACCATAATAGTGAAATCCATCTCATTAAGAGAAAAAACTTATGAAAGGGACTATTAAAGACCAAATTTCAAGCCAAATTTAGAGAGACATTCGCTTCGACTCGCTTCAGACTTGACAGTCACCCAAAAAAAAAACAGCGCAAGAAAATGTCGATTTTCATGAAGAAAAACCATCGCCTTGATGATCCAAAGTTGATAGAGAAAATTTCTTTGGATCAACGGCTACCGCTGGAACTACAAGATCCCGATATGGGACTTCATCTGGCTAGATGGGGCTTCCTAGAGGTACGTCACTTCAGCGTTCGAAGCTTTTCCCTGGTATCGTTGATGGTGGTCGTTTATTTGGCCCGAGTTTTTTTCATGCTCTCCTTGTCGGAATCAGAGCTAACTCTAGACTTGAGATACTTTTTGTTCTGCATTGGTGATTCGTCATTGTTGATGAATCTGAGGATTCATGTGTGCATCATATTTTTCGTCTTTGTTACAACAATCGTTTTTATCTGGTTGATCCATTGGTGGAAGTCACAATGGACCAACAATCCAGTGAACAAGAAAATTCAACAACAGAACCTAAGTTTTTTCCGTTTGATCTCTGGCCACCAAACACCGAGGCAAGCTGGTTTTGCCAACCAGTTTTCCACTCTCAAATGGACTAAAAAAGTTCGTCTTACTATGCGAATGGCCAGGATTATTTACTTCAATTTAGTGGTTTCAGTTTCTCTATTGTTTGCCTTCCTTTTCATCTACGGATATTTCCAACCTGGTTTTGGTACTTGGCTAGCGATGGTTTCGTTGCCCATCAACATTGCTTTCCACGCTTTTTACGGGAAGGTACTCTATAAAGTTTTGGTTTATCACATCACTTATCTCTGGTTGATTTGCTACTATTTAAAGTTTGTTTATTTTTCTAGAAAACTTTAGACCAGAAAATAGTTTGAATGAGAGAAACTTTCTTTTTTTAGGATTCGAATCGCTCAATTGATGGGTAGGTTGAAGGGTTTCCAGCTAAAACCAAACTCCTCCAAAACAAGCCACATGCTTCTCAAACGATCCGATGCCATCGACAAAGATTTCGAACAAATTAGTCGACTGATAAATGATTTGAATCTTTTCTGGTCCTGGATCCTTTTGGCCATTGTCTACTGTTTCGTTTCAAACATTTCCAACATGTTTTTTTTGCTTCTGTATTTCAATCAGAATCTCTTCACATTCTATTTGATTTTGTTGTCGATCGTGAGTTTTTCAATACTTTTCCTCTTTCTATTGAACATGGTTTCACGAATCAATCGAAACGCCATCTATGTTTACAACAAACTAAATACATTTTTGAGTCGAAACGGTGGCCACGGGGATCACGGTGGCTCTAAAAAAAAACTCATCATGCTGTTTTTTAAAATTCGAGCAAAAATCAAGGTTTCCTTGAAAAAAACAAGACAGTTTGAGGCTTTTTATTTTAAAAGAAATTTCTTTTTTCCATTCAAACAGCTTCAAATTTGGCTTCAATCATTCACCAATCAGAGAATCGGATTCTATTTGGGAAGTTTCTTTCTGATCAACTATTTCCACTCGTGCGAGGTAGCAGGATACTTGATTTTACTTTGTTCATAAAGCACCTTGTTTCTAATTCAAGATAATACTTCTGACTGTCACAGTGTTTTTGAAACTGATGGCCATGGAGAATCATCATGGCTGAAACGTTCGAGAATGTTTTTGGAGTTTTTCGAAATTTTTTCAATCGATAGTTTTGTTTTGTGTGTGCGGTCGAGCTTAACTTTCCGCCGGGTGCGCCATCTTTTGTAACACGATCGGGTGATTTGCTATCAAATTTTAATTATATTTTTTCTTGAAAAAAAATTCAAACAATTTGATATATTGGTTGATAATCGAATCGATTTATAGCATAATCGAGCGTACCGACTTTACTAATCATTTTTTCTCAAATAAATTTAGATAAATCATTTCTTTTTGTGTGAATTTATTTTTAATAAACTTTAAATTAAATTGAAAAATACAAAAAATTTCAAGTTTATTGGTCAGAAAACGGTCAAGATTTGAAAATCAACTGTGCCTGAGAGATCGGACTTGCCCGACGGAAGGTTAAGTTAATCCACGTTTTAACCAAACTATTCCAACAAACTCAGCTTCAGAACCAATGTTATAGTGAACAGGAGGATCTAAAAAAAAGGAGAAAAAAAGCCAAAAATTATTTTATTGAATCCTTTAGTTAAAAGAAGATTTACCGCCAAAGAGTTTTCGTAGTTCATCAGAAACATGTTGCCGCACTGGAACCCGATTCTCTTCGAATTGAACGATTCAAGCCATGTTTCAAACTTTTGGACAAGATTGGTCAACAGTGAGTTTAAAGAAAAAACAAGCAAACCTTGATCAAAGTTTTCACTCGGTAGTGGCCCGTAATTGGTTGGCCTTTGACTACAATGAATTTCCGCACTAGAAACGAATTCAAATTAATGTGAACCCGTTTGGAGTGTTTGTTCAAGCGGGATACTAACTCGAGAACCAACAAGAATATCGATCCCAAAATCATTACACTGGACCAGATTCCCAGAGCCAGAGGTAGGGTATAGTTGTTGTATATTGCCTTGTACAGGTAGAGAGAGAAGTTTATGACAAAACAACAAACCATTGTCAACAGGATCCATGACCAAAAGTAACGGTTTTCATCGTTGACCAATCGAATTATTTCGATGAAATCTACCACCAAGACTCTTGATTTTCTTATCATTGTCAATACGGGGTGATCAATGGATAAACGATTCAATTGGTTGATCAATTGATGAATTCTTATTCTGGAAGCAATGCTGGTTCAATCAGGATTCATTATAGCCAATCAATAAGAAACCTCAAATAGAAGCATATCAACCGTAAGTAGAAAACGTGGTACACGAAAACTTTGAAAACCAAATACGAATAAACAGTGTAGACAACCCAATGCAATGGAACCAATGCCAAACCCAGCGAGGCCCGATAATCGAGCTGAAAATAACCAAGTACCAGCATTACAGCAAAAATAAAACTGGTCACCGTGGTGTATAGTAGATAGAGCCAATTGGAAGCCAGCATGCTGGAATGGGCATTCCTGACTACCATCCACACCAAACGTTTATCCCGTAGGCCAGCTTCTTTGGGACTAACCAAGCCGGCTAGCAAACGGAATGGGGTCGAGTTTTGTTGCTGGATTTTTAAGATTTTCGGATTTCTTCGGCCCAAAGTGATGCACCAGAAATGGATGGTCTGGATCATGTTCATTGTGATAACAAAGACTATTATCAAAACGTTCATATGATATTTCATATCGAAAATCAGTGAAACATCGCTCAAACAAAAAAGCCAGTATCGTATCTCTGGGGTCAACTCTTTTGGTAGGCCAAAAATGATGAATGAACAACGTCCCAATTGGAACGATAGCAGAGCCATCGCCAGAAGAAATTTCCAAAGACAAAAATGACGAGGCTCGAGAAATCCGAATCGAGCCAAATGTTGTCCCATCCCCGGATACTGTAACTCGCTTGGGAGATTCTTTTTCAAGCGAATTTTTCTGAAATCAAATCTCTCGAAATTTACACGGCTCGATGGCATGACCAAAGTTTTTCTAATCTGGTTTCAAACTATTCAAATTCTGATTTGAATTTTAAATCACAGGTTTTTTTTTACTTGAGAACTAAAAATTCTTGTTCCCACGAGATCTGAATTTTTTTTATATTTTGCGAAAAAACTCTAGTTTCCATTATTTATCATTTGAATTTATGAGATTCTCAATTACGGGATTCAAGCTCAAATAAATTAACCGTTAACAAGGATTTTTCAACATTCACATTCATGGAGTGCTGGGAACTCAAGAAAATCGATTTCAAATGTCTGATTTCGAAGAAAACGATTGGATTCCAATTGGAAAAATTGTGGCAAACGGAGAACTTTCTACCAAAACAACAACAACAACAACAAAAACTGAAATTTTTAATGAAGTTTCCATCGAAACATTGAAAAAACAACCAAACAAATAAAATTTTTCAAATTCATTGGAAAACTGAAACTGAAACCAGTTTACCAAAAGAAAAGTATTCAAACAAGGAGGCAAAACAGATATGGCTCTATCAAATAGAAAATGATGGATAAAGCTCATGTTAAGCCTGCTGTTAAGCCCTTCCCAAGTAGTTTTCCAAGTAGCCAGGCTTTACGTTAGCCAAATTCTAGCCGTAAAACACCGCTAGCCTATAGGCTGATTGAGAAAGCGAAACTCTTGAAGAAAATTCTCTAGAAACAATGTGTCCTTGTTGGTTGAATCGGTTCAATTATTAACAAGTTGACGACAATTCTTTAAATGCTGTGTTTTTCAGGCATAAAGTATGATGAACTTAAAAACAAATAAGAATTGATCGGTTGTTTCGATGGTGATTCGTTCTTGTTTTTTTTTTTTAAAAATTGGGTTGAGAAGTATTGAAATTTCATTTTTTCAAAGTCTTGATTCAATTAGCCGGATAGTTTTGAAACAATTATTATTAATAATTGAATTGAAAATCGATAAATATCCAATGAAAAAATTTGAGCAACTTTGTTGGTTTTGGAATTCACTTTAACAATTTTTCATTGATCACCTTGACTAGAAGCTGGAATCTAAGTTGAACTAATGCATTATCTACTGAAAGCGGTGATGCCATTGAAGCCGATGTCCTTCTTCAATGACCAACTAAAAGTGATAAAAGTTTTAGAAAATGAGAGTTTGGATAGCCAACACCTTCGGTATCGGCGTCGAGTTTGGTGGATGGAATTATTGATAGTGTTAAAGTGCCTGCATCTTGGTTATCTGTTCTGTATGGGATCAATTGACCGGTTGACCGCCATCAAAAACAACGATACTGTCCGAATTTTGAACTTTCATTGTGCTGTCCAAATTTTCGGGATTGTACTGTTCGGGATTGGTATTGTCTACACGGAGATGATCTACTTTCA
Source organism: Octodonta nipae (assembly GCA_034190945.1). Taxonomy (NCBI): domain Eukaryota; kingdom Metazoa; phylum Arthropoda; class Insecta; order Coleoptera; family Chrysomelidae; genus Octodonta; species Octodonta nipae. The sequence goes on along the minus strand of JAVLUE010000041.1, from coordinate 75,100 downwards.
TCCGGGCCAAATAAACCACTATCTTTTAAGAATGTTGACCAAAAAGAAGTGTGAGGATAGGTTTTTCTCCATCTATCGGTTTACACCGGAGATGAGCAACCATCAATACATCAAACGATATGCCTTCTTTTGGCTTAACTTTATCAGCTTCTTCTTCTTGAGCACTATTAGTGAGTATTTTTTTTCTAGCCTGACCTAGAACCTGATTGAAGCCTAGGGCTCGAGGCATTTTGCTAAAATTACTAAATTTTCTAGGTTCCATGATGATATTCAGCGATGTTGCTATCATTATTCAGATCTATCAGCTATCGATCCAAACCTCTCAATCTGAGCTGCAAATTTTTTGGCATTACCTTCATTTTTTTGGAACGCTGTTCATCTCAACCGTCTCGGCATTGTTTTTCTTCTATTTCCATTTGATTCTATGCCTGTTCTGTTTGATATTAATTCGAATCGTACATTTGAAGATTTGGCAAACCAACAGACTGCTGTCCACTATCGCCTCGCAGGTTCGAACTGATAAAAATTCGCGTAACATGCGAATCAAGAGAATGCTGACCAAACATCGTTTGAGCTATCATTCAATTTTGAAATTGTTTTTCTTGGCCAATCGATTCTATGCCAAGGTGTTCTTCCTGTTCCTATTGGTTCACGTTCCATTGAACTGTTATTTCTCGGCTTTTTCGATGTTTCAATCGATGATTGAGTTCAATCCCAGTGTCATCATCGCTCTACAATTTGTACTGATGGAATGGTTTTGCATACTGTTCATTCATCTCAAGACATCGGCCATCAATGAACAGCTGAAACGATCTGGCAAGAGATTAGCGTTGATGGTCATTGTTCCAACATCTCAATCGTTCAAAAAAAATTTAAAGCTAAGCCTTGCAGTGGAAGCCTATCATTCGACAAGACCCTATGGTTTGTAGATTGACTTGACTAGTTTGGCCTAACTTTTGATTGGCTACATAGGAGTGACCTATTGGAAATTGGGAGTGATTTCAATGAAATCCTTCACCAAGGTTTGGAATTATTGTTTTTTTAGTTTAGAAACACACTGTAAACGAGATTTTTTCTTATAGTTTCTGGTGCTTTACACCGAACTGTTCATGTATCTTTATTTGCTGCAGAAATGAGACAAAATCGATTAATTCTATTCAACGATTATATTGATATTCTCGGCCATATCCCAAAAGAGATTGCTTAAATTATTTTGAAAAAACGATCGAAAACAATTTTCTCGACGTTGTTTGGCTGTTTGTTTCACCCCTAAAAACTTAGGTAAACAAACGTGTGTGTGTTCCAAACGGTTTGGCTTTGTCTTGGGACAATTGCTTCATGGAACAACAAAAATAAAGTTGTTTCGATCCGAAATGTGTTCCACTAATAATAAGCTCTTCTATTGATGATTATTGTTAGCCTAATCGGGAGTAGCAAACGAATTCAAAAACAAACAGTTTTTATCGTTTATAATGGTTTTTTTTTTTAATTTTAATATTTTTTTAAAAATTTTAGATTAAATTAAAATTATGATCAGAGCTCTTTCGATCGATTTGCAGAAACTTTTAGCAGTCACAATCAATGCCATAACCACCCGAAATGTTCGCTTGATCAAAATTGAAAAGTCAGCTCCAAAGAAACTTAAAGACCCAAACATGACACTTCATATGGCCAATTTTGGCTACCTAGAGGCAGCGAATACCAAAAAGCATCTTTCGGGATACCTTTAACATTAAAGTTTGGTTCAGACCTGTCTCATCCTTGATCCAATATCGTTCCAAAATTTTTTTTTGTGTGATTCTTTTCTCTCTCTCTCTCTTGTTTGTTTGTTTTTTTTTCTAGAAATTTTTAGTAGATAAAAAAATCGATACCCGTAGAAAATGGCCTATTAAGGGCCGTAGCATTTCTTTTAATTTCTACGATTTTATATAAAAAATCGAATTAAATAATACACTGTTTTAATCATTTTTGTGAATGTGAACTAACAGTCACAATCAGAGAAACAACCAGCCGAAATGTTCGCTTCATCAAAGTCGAAAATTCATCTCCAAAGAAGTTGGAAGAAAATTTCGTTGGTTCGAGTGTTGCCCGTTGAGCTGCAAGATCCAAACATGGGACTTCATATGGCCAAGTTTGGCTATCTAGAATCACGCCATTTCAGTGCTTGGAAATTTTTCCTATACACTTTGACGATGACCGTTCATTTGACTCGTTCATTTTTTATGCTCACCATACCAGAATCCAAGCTCACACCCGAATTGAGATATTTTTTCTTCTGCATTGGCGAGGCGTCACTGTTGATGAATCTAAAGCATAATGCCTCATTCATCATATGTGTTTTCACTTTGACACAGGTCTTTTTAGTGGTGCTCAACTTTTGGAAGTCTCTGTTGGCCCGAAATCCGATCACCAAAAAAATTCAACAACAAAATTTAAGTTTTTTCCAATTGATTTCTGGTCAAAAGACACCGCATCAAGCTGGTTTTTCTAATAAATTTTTTGTTCAAAAATGGATTAGAAAAGTTCAAATCACTTTGCCAGTGGCTATGGTGACTTACTTGATTCTATTCTCTGCTTGTGCTGGTTTATTTTTGTTCCTTTTTTTGTTTGCCTATTTCCAATCAGACTATGAAACTTGGGTACCGATTTTTTCCTTACCATTCAGTATTGGCTCGTACGGGTATTTTGGGAAACTGTTCTATGAAATTACCGTTTATCATATCACCTATCTCTGGTTGATTTGCTACTATTTGAGGTTTTTTTGTAAGCCTTTATTTGATTTTAAAACTTTCTCTTATTTTCGATTCATACAGAATTCGAACAACCCAATTGATGGATCGGCTGAATTGTTTGAAGAAACAGAGAAAAACTTCGAAACATTCTTTGCTTCTGAAACGATCCGATGCCATCCAAAAGGATTTCGAACAAATCACTCGATTGATGCATGATCTCAATCTTTTCTGGTCTTGGGTGTTGTTGATCTTGATCACCTGTTCGGTTTCCAACATTTCCAACGAGTTATTTCTGATAATGTTTTTCACCCAAAACCAATATTCAACCCACATGATTACAGTGAACACCATTGGTCTGATGTCGATGTTTCTATTTTTGTTGAACACGGTTTCACAAATCAACCGAAACACCATCTATGTCTACAAAAATTTAAATTCATTTCTCAGCCGAAGCTTGGCGAAATCTGATGAAACCACAGTCCAATTGCCCGAAGTTCGAGCTAAAATCAAGGTAAAGCATTATGTTAATCATAAAAAAAAAAAAAATTTTGCATTTTCTTTTTGGCCAGCTTCAGATTTGGCTTCAATCATTCAACAGTCGGCGGATCGGGTTCTATTTTGGAGGTTTTTTCTTAATCAACTATTTCCGTTCGTTTGAGGTAAGTGGACACTGTTATACATCATTGCTTTTTTTTGATCGAAACACTTTGTTTTTCTAATTCAAATTTAGATAATTTTCTTGACCGCAACCGCATTCATGAAACTCTTGACCATGGAAATCGTCAAAACTAAACTGAAGAGCTGAAAAAAAAACGATTAGTTTTGTTTTTTTTGAAAGTTTGTTCCTGGACTCATTGGTTCGTTGCACCTGATAGAAGATCACCAGAATAGAGACCACTAGAATCAATCAGTAGTTTTTTTCTTTAAGTATCGATCTATCTTATGAATAAGGATTTTTTGACTTTATTTCAACCGTTGAGTAACGATATTCATAAAAAAATGAATTAAACTTAATGAGAAAACCTTGAAAAAAAGCTATTCCCAACCTTGTTTAGCTGTTTTTTTTTTACCCTGAAAACCCTAGATAAACAAACGTGTTCCAAACGGTTCGTGATTGCTGCGTGTGAAACAACAATAATGTTGTTTCGATCCAAAATGTGTTCCACTAATAAAAAAAACCCTCTCTTAATGATTATTTGGGTAATCGAGGTAATACCCAAATTTGCTATCGTTTATGATGATTAAAATTGTTTCAAACAATAATAATTGTGAGGTTTTGGTTGATCATATCACCTATCTCTGGTTGATTTGCTATTATTTGAGATTTTTATGGGCTTGAATTAAATTTCATTTAAACTTATTCTTCTTCAGTTGACATGCAACTTATGCTCCGCCTTGAAGAGGCGATATTTTATTTTTTAAAATCATTTTTCTCTCAAAAATTTCAAGTCTAATCTTCTTCCCATTCGCGTGGCTTAAATCTCAAAAACAAATCCATTGGTTTAGTTAGGGTAGTAAAAGTCGAGGTATTAATTCACCCAAATTCATATGATCGGAATGAATCCATGAACCAGAAAAAATCGATATTTTTGAACGAGATTCAGCACAAACCATTTCATGCGAGTGTCTGAATTTTCAAGCTTCCAGTAAAAAATCTGTTGTTTCTTTGGATAGCTGGGCCAATAGTGTGGGAGAACCACAATCCAAAAAAAAAGTCAACAAATAAATGGATCTGATCAGTAGTGTCCAATGTTTGATGAACTCCTCGTGCTACAATTTTCATCTCAAGCCATTTGAAGATACTGGAATTGCTCGAAGAAAATCCCATCACTTTTACTGGAGTCATGTTTTCGTTGCCCTTGGGCATTTGTTGAACACTCTGTACGCTGTGTCATGCTATATTACTTCGTGCTGCGGCTTTAGCTCCAAATTTCCCTACTATGTTGGATGTTTTGGCTTCACCTATTTACCACCGAGGCAAGCGGTGTCATTCGACATTGCCAACGTATCCTACCAAATCATGGGAACGCTTTTGTTCGGAATTTTCTTGTTGGATGATTACCGGTGGCTGAGCCAGGCGAACCAACACTATCTACGGATACGGAAGATTTATCGTATTAAAAACTTTCGGCCCTACATCCAAACCATCATACGTTCCATTCGATCGGCGCTGATATTCTACATATTCCATGGCTATTCATTTAATCTGACCATTCGGTATTTGGATTCTGGAACACTGCGGTGGTTCACCGGTTTCATCACTCCTATCGTGTCGCTAGAGTTGAACATGTACTGTTTCAGCTGGTTTTTTGGTCAATTTTTCTTGTTGCATCAGATCTCGTTGGAGGCGTTGGTGAAGTTTCGGAAACGTCTACAAACGCCGAAGAACAAGGTCCACTCTTACGGGATGACCAAAGAGTTGATCAACGATTTCAATGAAATCTACTTGATGATACAGAGCTTGAAGATATTTTTCCGCCGTATTTATCTGATTTTTACCGTTGTCTTTTCGATCATCATACTAGGACTCTATGTCACCATCTATCAAGTGGAAGAAAATTTGAAAGCGATAAAAATTCTGGTCGGCATGGCCTTCATCTTTTTCCTCTACCCGATCATTTGGTTTTCCACCTACTGCGGGTCAGTAGAGAGGATTTGCAACGAAATCTCTGACCAATTCTATTGGAGAGCAGTGATCTGGCGGTCAAACTCTCATCATTTGTTGAGGGATAGCTTGAAACTGAAGAAAGAGGTTTGTATTGTTTGTCCCAAAATGAGACCTGAAATTTTGGGCCGCCATCTCCGGTTATTTATTTTTTTAACCACAGCTATTGACCGTATTCCAAACCACCGACAACAGTTGTGTTGGCCTGGACATCTGGAACAATCCCATCAATGTGGCTCTCATTTTCAAGGTATCCAGAGTGACAAAGATTCTTTTAAATAAAGGATCCTGTTATAGAATTGTGACGTTTTTTTTATTACTTTCTTTTCTAGTATATTTCCATATTCTTGACAGTGATATCGATTTTGTTGAAAAAGCTAGATTGAAACGATTTTTTTTTTTTATGATCAATCGGAATCGATTTCCATGGACGATTCTTCTGTTTGGAGCCTAGATCAGATGAATCATAAAAACTTGGGCCCATAACTCATCAAATTATTGCTTTTATTATTTTGATGAATCAATAAACCATAAAAAAAAAATAAAAATATTATTATTGAAGTGTTTTTTTATTGCTCTAGAACCCAGAACCTAGATTTCAAGTGTCAGAAAAAATAATAATAATAAAGAAATCCTGGTTTTAAGAGTACTTTTTTCTCACTTTTAGAAAACATGTTGTTCAACATTCGACATTGGAAATCATTTTTTCTCCACCTATCCAATGTTTTCGGATTTTTAACCGATCAAGCCGGATTCGAGAAAATGGATCTGTTCGAATCAGTAGAGACGTTGCTCGGCTCTTCCTGCTATCATATCGATGGGAAAAAATCAAAACGTTTCCGATGGTATTGGAGCCATTTTTGGATCGCCTTGGGTTATTTGCTCAATTTGTTCTACAGTTTTTCTTGCAATTTCACTGTTTGCTGCTTGCCAAAAGAATATCCCGTTTGGATCGGATGTTTTGGCTACAGTCTTCTGCCACCGAGATTGGCTTGGATTTTGGAAACCGGTAACGCTATTTATCAGGTTTTTGGAGCGACACTGTTCTTGGTATTTCTCTGCGACGACTATCAATGGCTTTGGCAAGCAAATTTTCATTTTTCAAAAATTTCTCGAAGCTATCGTATCGAGAACATTCAGTCAATTGTTCGGAGAGTCGTCCATTCTATTCGAATGACAATAATATTGTTCGTTTTTTACGGTTATTCGTTTCTTGTTTTCATGAAATTTTACGATCATAAAACACCAAGATCATTGATTAACCTGATCTTACCGGCTGTTTCCTTTGAAGGGACATTGTTTTGCGCCAGTTGGTTCTTAGGTCAGCACTACCTGTTTCATCGAATCGCATGTAATGCTTTGGAAAAGCTCCATAAACAGTTATCGTCTCCAGATCGGGTTGTCTCGTTTTTGGTGTTGAAAAAGTTTTTCAAAGATTTCACCCAAATCTACTTGATGGTACAGCGGTTGAAAATTTATTTGCGACGAATCTACATAATTTTCACATTGGTTTTATTCGTCATATCGATTGAACTGTTCATTGGTGCCCTCCAACCAACCGGTTCAAAAGTCATAAAAATTCTCCTATGGATGGCTTTTGGCCTCTTCATATCGCCCATCGTTTGGTTTTCATTCTATTGTAACTCAATGGAGAAGGTTTGCATCGATATATCGGATCAACTATATCGTATGGTGGTTATCGATAAGGAAAATCGAAAATCATCGAAAATTTTAAAATTCAAGAACGAGGTTAGTGTAGATCTTTGCTTTTGGAAGATTTCCAACTGTTTTTCTTCGTAGTTATTGATCATTTTCCAAACCATCGACAACAGTTGTGTTGGTCTTGATGTTTTCGAAAACATTCCGGTCAATGTTCTTCTCATTTTCAAGGTAAAAAAAAACAGAAGAAACAAATCTGATATCGTTTTTTTACAAAAAATTTTCCTCTTTATTAGTACATCTCGCTGTTCTTTACGATTCTATCGATTTTTCTAAAAAATTTTTCTCGAGTTTGATTTTCTAGAGAGAATCGACTCCAAAAGAACTCTTGATTTTAAAGACTCTTAAATTCTTCAACTGATTAATAGTATTTTTTTCGCTAATGTGGAGAAATTTCACGAAAAAGCTTCATTTAATCCCCGCAAAGCTTCTGCATGTTTTCGTTGAATTTATTTGAAAAAATTACAACTAGCTTTAATCAATAATAAATGAAGGAAAAAACAACTGAATTAAGTGTTTTAGAACTTTTTTGTTTTCTGCCATTTATCTCATTCAAAACTTTTGGAACTTTTTTTTTACATTAAAAAACCTTATGGTGAAAAATGGGTGGAGCCCGAGATAATTGGAATAAATGCAACTCAACTACATGTAACTAGTCATTGTATTATTTTCACAGAAATTTTTTTTTAGGGAGGAGCATTGTTTTGTGATTTTTTTTATTGACCTTAGGTCATAAAAAAAAACCTTTCTTCTGTTCCGATCATCACTCGAATCGATTTTAGAACCATCATGACTCTATCGATTCTATTGATGGAATGGTTTTGCATATTGTTTGTCCATCTAGAATTCTCAAAACTCAATAAATGTTCAAGGAAATGTTCAGTCAGATTGATTGTCTCAGTTTCATTGCGGAAACAATCGTGGTGTACATCATTTCGAACCAATCTTAAGCTCAGTCTTTCGATTCAAACTTTTTTGATCAAAAATAAGCCCTACGGTTTGTTTTTTAGCCTAGAAGCTTAACTTTTTAAATAATCCTTTTCTTCTATTAAATTAAAAGGTGTTGAGTATTGGAAATTTTGAACAATCTCGGTGATTTCCATCACAAAGGTTTAATTATTTTTTGATTAGACTTTAGACTGAATGTTAACATTTTAACGCTCTTCTCTAGTTTATCTTGCTCTATACTGAATTCATGTTTCTCTATCAACAGCAGCGTTTCAAGTTTGATAGAAAATAAAAGTTCTGCGAGAAAAGTTTTAACATTTTCGATATTTCGATATACGATGTTTAAACTTTCGCTTGCTATAATAATTTGTGGTTTGTCTTAAAAATTCAAATGAAACTTTCAAATTTTTGTTCTAAGAGTTTTTTTTTTTTTTGAGGCGCACTTGAAATATTTTTCCAAATAATTTCAGTGATCAAAATTTATGGCAAAACTACTCAGTGTTGAGTTCGATTAATTCGATTTTCCATTATTCAAATTTTTATTTCAAGGGTTTTGTTTAAGAAAAAAATATCGTCACTCAATTTGTTTCATTTGAAAGTCATTTGATTGTTCTTGGTTTCTCATTATTTCCATGGAAATCGAACCCAGAACAACAACAGTTTTTTTTTTTTAAAAATCATTTAAATGTCTGAATTAAATTTAGGGTATCGAAAAACTATTAGACTGATAATTTATTTTTATTTTATAAAAATTTTCATATTTTTATGCCAATACTCAAAGAAAATTTACTCTGGCTCTGAGTTTTGTTCAATTTAGACGGATTTTTATTTGAAAAAAAAATAACTGAAGAAATGCATTACTTATTGGAAGCGATGATGCCTTTTAAAAAAATTTCTTATTTTAAGCAGCAACTCGAAATAATACGAGTATTCCAAGATGTCACGCATTCAAAACACCATTCTTATAAGAGAAGAATGCTGTTCATCGATTTAATCATTCTTTTCAAGTGTTTGCATTTTCTTTACTTAATTTATCTCAACTCCAATGATCCATTGACTTTGTACAAGAATTTTGATTTTATCCTTTTTTTACGTTTCCATCGTTTTGCTGAAATTTTTTGTCTTGGTTGTGGTTTGATTGCAGTCATTTTCATGAAAATGATCTATCTCTCTTCTGGCTCCGTTAATGAAACGCTTTTGGAATTTTTGGTTGAAAAACGATCAAAACTAATTTCACCAACCTACCAGTTTTCTAAAAAGATGACAAACCATCAGTTCATAAAGAACTATGCTTATTTCTGGTTACAATTTATAAGAGTTGTGTTTTTAAGCACCACTTGTAAGTCTTAACACTTTTCAATCAGCTAAGCCTTCTTTTAAATTTTTTTTTTCTCTTGAAGATTTTTTTATCAGCTTTGGTTTAGTTTTTTGCATTACTCAAATTTATCGAATCTCAGTGGAATGTTCACATACTTGGTTTCAAATAGCTGGTCATTACATTTATTTTGTAGCAGCAGCTTCACTTTTAATGATTGATATGGTTTTTTTATTCTATTATTACATTTTGGTTTGTTTGTTTGGAATGATTTTCCTTCGAATTATTTCTCTACAACTTTGGCAAACAAATCGAATGTTATCAAGAGTTTGGAACGTTTATCGAAACAATCCAATTATGTTGGCTATGATGTTGAACAAGTATTTCTATTGGTATCGTTTTCTTGTGATCTTTCTTCTGAAAATCAATCGATTCTATGGGAAAGTTTTCACGCTATTCTTATTGGTTCATATTCCAATGAGTTGTTATTTTTCGGCTTTTTTGATGTTTAATTTGTCAGATAAAACCAATCTCTCCAGCATTTCTCTGGCCATGATTTTAGTGTTGATGGAATGGTTTTGCATTGTGTTTGTCCATTGGTTGATATCCTTGGTGACAGAAAACCTGAGGAAGAATGCTAAAAAAATGATTCCAGTTTCGATGAAATTGAATCGAATCCTTCTGACTAGAACAAAGCTTACACTAAGCCTTTACATTCAAGCTTTCTATACAAAAAAACGATATGGTTTGAATTTTAGTTTTAAAAGACTTTATAGTTTTTTTTGTTTGTTTAAAACAGGTGTGACTTATTGGATTTTCGGACTCGTCTCCATGATGTCTTTCACTAAGGTTTGAAAGAGAATTTCTCCAAAAATATCGAAAATTTGTTTTTTTTTTTGCAGTTCGTTTTAATCTATAGTGAATTGATCATGTTTGTTTATCAATTACAAAAGTAAATCCCTTCAAAATGGACAAATCGATTCAATCTTCACCATTTCATTTCAATTTTTATCATTTATATTTTTAATTTCTTTAATTTGTTTGCTTATCAATGAGAAGTTGATCATCAATGATGAAACAATATGGATTTTTTAAGTTGATAGGTGTACATCACCAATTCGGTGTAAAAAATCAAAAACTAAATAAATTTGAAAATTAAATGATTTGATTAATTTATATTACTATTGAAATAGAATTACTATTACCTTGGCAAAAGACATCATCGAAATCAGCCCAAAAGTCCAATACGTTATGCCTGTTAAATTAGTGTATAAAAAAAATTAAATTAGATCATTTCACAATCATTGCAGACCATAAGGTTTTCTCCAATGAAAAGTTTAATGAAGCTTAATGTTAGACTGGCTCTAGGTGAAAGCTTATCATTCAGCTTCAACGAGATGAGAATAGTTTTGGGGCAGATTTTTTCAAAGTTTCATTGAACGAACAATATTCCGAACTACTCCATTAATATGGTGTCAATAACAAATACTATTGGTAGATTGATTTTTTGTATCAATGATCGGAGCAAAAAATCGGTTGACAAATAAAAATTTATAGAGAAATAAACCAACAAAAATATGACAAATGCTTTGCCATAGAAAGCGCTGGTAGATGAGATATCGTTCACCATTCGACAATAATAGGCCAAATATCGACTCAAAACAATGGCACTATGAATGTTGCCATTATGATAATCATAAATGATTAATGAAGCAATCATTATCATCTTGAAAGTTTTTTTTTCGTTTGTTTCAAGAATCTCTTTAATTAAAATTCTAATTTTTGACCAATAACTCGTTATTTAACTCAGACACAATTTTCGTTGCTTGATTTTGACATAGCGTTAAATTAATAATTTAATACTACAGCAAAATGAAACAAAAAAACTATTATTAATGTTTTTTTTTTTGAACAAAAATCTAATTATAACTTTAGAAAAAATGTTGAAATTTTATTATGTTTTTTTCATATAATAAACTCAAAAATACGAATTATTTTTCAAGTGAAAGTTCCTTTCACAATCTCTTAATCGTATTTACACGTTATACGACCACTGCGTAAAATTATTTTTGTCACACAAGTCAACTATACTACCAATAAGAGTTAGAAAAAAAAGAAAAATCATATATTCGAAAATTAATCTTATATTCGAAACACCTAGTATTCAAAAAATCTTATATTTGAAAAACCTTATATTCGAAAAACCTTATATTCGAAAAACCTTGTATTTAAAACACCTTATATTCGAAAAATCTTATATTTGAAAAACCTTATATTCGAAAAACCTAGTATTTAAAAAATCTTATATTCAAAACACCTTATATTCGAAAAATCTTATATTTGAAAAACCTTATATTCGAAAAACCTTGTATTCGAAAAACCTTATATTTAAACAATCTTATACTCAAAAAACTTTATATTCAAAACATCTTATTTTCGAAAAATCTTATATTCGAAACACCTAGTATTCAAAAAATCTTATATTCGAAAAATTTTATATTCAAACAAACTTATACTTAAAAAACCTTATATTTCAAACACCTTATATTCGAACTATTTTTTATCACTTTGATTTTTTTTTTGATTTGGTTTTATCAAATTAAACTTATCAAACAAAATAAAACTAAGAGAATGAGAAACATTTGATAAAAAAAACTGTGTTGGTAGTGAAATTTATCACAGACTGTCATTTTGTTGTATAGATTATTTCATCGGCTATCTAAAACATCTTTATCATCAAAAAAATCTTCCACAATTTTCAGGCAAAAACATTTTTGCAAGCTTTGAATATTGTAGAAAATCTTTTTTTTACAAAGAAATAAAAAAAAACTGCAAATTCAATGAGTGAAACGTTAAAGCTAAGATTTCTTTGCTTTTGGATTTCTATTTTAACCACAACAACCACAATCAAAACAATGAGCCAAACAGTGTCAAACTCAAAAACCAACTATACTATTGGACTGGTTTCGGATCGAGCATTTGGTCTTGGTGAAGGACCGCATTGGAATTCGGTCGACAAGAAACTGTACTTCGTTGATCTGTTTGAAGGAGTGGCGGCGACCTATGATGACCAAAATAAACTAGAAACTTTGGTCAAGCTAAATGGTACACTATCGGCAGTGTTGCCTTCACAAAACCAGCCAGGAAAAGTGGTAGTTTGTGCCAATGATTCGGTGTACTTGATCGACACCGTCAATGATAAAACTGGTCAGAAGAAAACTCTTCTTGGAAAAGTCGACAAAGCAAACGTTCGATTTAACGATGCAAAATGTGATGCCAGTGGAAGGCTTTGGCTGGGAACAATGGCCCTAGAAACCTCACCCGGCGTTCTTCCACCAGAGCAAGGTTTTTTAACTGTGATTTTAGCTAAAAACTTTTGAAAAAAATTACTTTTTGACCAGGAGCTCTTTTCAAACTGGAGAAAAATGGTCAACTTGAAGAAAATGTATCTAAAGTGACACTTTCAAATGGAATTTGTTGGTCACATGACAACACCAAACTTTACTACATCGATTCGGTTAAAAGACAGATCTACGTTTTTGATTACAATCTTCATACGGGAAACACTGGTATACTATAGTTAACTAAGAATCCAAGGTTTCCAAAGATTTAACCAAAATTCTCATTTTAACAGCAAATCAAACCGTTTTGGTCGAAATGAATGGAAACAAAGAGTTTATCGAGACTGAACTACCAGATGGCATGACTATCGATATCTTGGGAAACCTTTGGGTGGCCATGTTTCGAGGAAGTCGTATTGTTAACATCGATAGTGAGACTGGTACGAAACAAATAATCGTAACAAAAATGACCATTCAATTAAACTTATCGTTTGATTTTTTTAGGCAAAGTTTTGAAATCAATTACGCTACCGACTCAACAAATCACATCGGTTTGTTTTGGTGGTGACCGATTGGACACTCTCTACGTCACCTCAGCCAAATCTTTCTTGACCGAACAACAGCTGAAGGATGAACCACAGGCTGGCTATGTTTTCTTTATAAAAAACCCGAGTGATCCAAATTTCAGAGGCTATCAACCACATTACAATGCAAAACTCTGAATTTTGCTCTCAAACAAATAGCTAAATTTATTGTTAGAAAATCAATTCATTGATAATAGTTTGAGGAACACAGTTGCCGTGATTAGGATGATCTGATGGTCATCGGTGGTCATCATGATTTTAGTTTTTTTAGATAAAAAAATTGATTAATTTTAGTAAATAAAACCCAGTTTCAGTTGAGTTTTACCTCAAACGAATGAAAGTAGTTGATCAAAAACAATGGGCCACAGTGGAAACCGATCCGGTTCCCGTTAAACGATTGAAGCCAGTTTTCAAACTTTTTTTTTCAAGAAAATTCAATCAGATAGTTGATTAGTATTTGTATGAAAAGCTCCAATCAAACCTTGATCATTGTCTTGACCAGCGAAAACTGGCTGACCACTATCATTGGATTTTTGACCAAACCAGAAACGACCAAATTTTTGGCAAAATATGAATTGGAATGAATGTAGACTCGGTTGGCTTCGCTGTTGACTCGTGAAACCGAATCCAAAACAAGGAAGAAAACTGCCATGAAAGTGACCATTGTCGAAGCCATCATGAAGCGAATGATGAAATTCTGTCTCAAAAACAGTGTTGCATAGAGTAGGAGGGAGATGATCATGATGAGAAAATAGAAGAGAACTAGCAGGATCCAGGACCAAAAGCAATGGCTATAAACATTGGTCATCCGGCTGATCTGGTCAAAATCTTTCATCAAAAGATTTGTCCATTTCACGAGAATCGGTTTCTTCTTCTGGTGGTTTGCCTTTTCCGTGGTTCTCTCATCAAACCGGTTGATCAATTGTTTGATTCGGATTCTTCAAAAAAAAAAAAAAATCGAAATGATTTTTCAAGTTAGCTTAGATTCAGGTTCAGACCAACAAACCTGAGATTACCTCAAATAGAAACAAATCAACCAAAGATAGGCGATATGATAGACCAAAAGCTTGTAGACAATGTTCGAGTAATACGAATAGATGGCAACATGCAGCGGTAACACCACCACCACAAACAGATAGCTTCCAATGTCCAGTTTGAAGTAACCATAGAGCAAAGCAAATAGAAAAGCTATTCCAGCCGTTATCGATAAATTGAAATGAACAAACTTCGAGAAACGACATTGTCTTGTGGACTTGCCCAACATAGGCCAACAGCTTGTTTTGGAGTTTTTCTACCGGAAATCAAATGAAAAAACTCCAAGCTCTGTTGCTGAATTTTTCGGGTCTTTTCGCTGCTTCGAGTTAGAACCGATTTCCAAAGATGAACGATCTGTAGCATGTAGATGGTGGTGATGAAAATCAAAAGGATACCGTTGGCATGGAACTTGAGCATCACCAGAGAAATATCGCCCAAATAAAGAAACCAACGCCTTGATTCTAGCGATAAGCTATCCGGCGTTCGCAAAGCCATCGGAATACGTATGGTGATAAGAAAGAAAGCGGCTACCACCAAGCAAAATGTCCTCAAGCTAAACGATCGTGGTTCTAAGAAGCCTAGCTTGGCGAAATGAAGTCCCATGTTGTAATATTGTAGCTGGCGAGGCAACGGCTTTCTCAAATCTATTTTCCTCAAATCAACCTGGCCTACAGGGTTTTTAAACATTTTCTCTGGGCCTTTTCTAGAGGATTCACTAGACTAGTCGTTTTAAAGTTCTGAAAATAACTTGAAAATTCTGTTTTTCAAAGAGCCTAAAGTTGATTCTATTAAAATCGACTCAAATCCTAGATCAATAAGAAAATTTCATTACAAGTTGAGCTAATAAATTTTAATGGTTGATAATAATAAAGAGATTTCGAATTATTTTATCCGAAATGGTATTCAATCAAATTTTATGGTTATTGGTTTGTTTATTTCAAGTTTTGAAACCGATGAAGAAAATCTCAACCGTATTGAATTTGAATGCGGGTACACACACACACTGTTTCGTATTAACACATTAAGGACCGCTCACGAGTTCTCTCGTGTTTCACGTTCCGTCTGTTACGGATGGACTTACTTTCATACATTGTATCCTACTATCTCCAACTCGAATAGCCTTCGTCTTCAAGTTCCTTGCCCTTTTAGAAATAGCCTCCTTTCGAAAAGAGATGGAAACGAACGAAGCTGAAATACTTTCGAAAGTTTTTGACGATAATTTGTCAGACGTTCCTAGTGAGAACGAAGATGCGGATGACTCTTTTGAAGATTGCGAGGACGATTCCAGTGACAGTGAAATTTATATTTAAATAAAATTT
Organism: Octodonta nipae; assembly: GCA_034190945.1. NCBI lineage: Eukaryota > Metazoa > Arthropoda > Insecta > Coleoptera > Chrysomelidae > Octodonta > Octodonta nipae. The sequence continues at coordinate 59,442 of JAVLUE010000041.1, read as the reverse complement.
TATAATAATTATTATAAGACAATTTTTTTCTAATAATACCTAAAGTGCATCCTATTCTACAATTTCTAAAAATTTCGTGCAAATCAATTTTTTAAGTAAAAAAGTTATAATTATTAAAAACATAATTTTTTTTTAATAATACATAGAATGCATCTTATTATAGAATTTCTGAAAGTTTCACAAAAATTGCTTTATAAATAACAAAGTTATGATGATTTTAGAACGTACAAGTTTGTCCAAAAACGTGCGGTCCCAGGCGTATGCTTTACAGATTTCTTTGCGGTCCTTAAAGTAGTTTAGACTCGAATGTCGTAGGAAACCAAATTCAAATAAAATTAAAACTCTTTGACTTTGGTTGAGAGTTGCTAATGTTCAAATTTTGCTGCTTAAATTTGATTAACCTCTTGAGGTTCTAGCGAGCTGAAATTTTCAGGATGTATGTGAGTGATTCTGATAACAATGCAATTTGTTGTACATTATGGGTTCATGACTGCTATAATGGCCAAAATTATTTCAATTCAATCGGAAAAAACAGGGTGGTGTGCCGGTAAAACAACGGGAATACGGTTATTGGTACTAAATTATCGTCGGTTTAATAATTTCGAAATTGATAGAAATACATTAAAAGTTCGGTGTAGAAAAAGAGAAACTGTTTTGTTCAGAAAGAAAATTTCAAAAAAAATTTTGGGAAATTTTTCTTTTAACTTTTAAAAACATTCACAAACCTTGGTGAAAGATTTCATAGTGATAAGTCCATATTTCCAATAGGTTACACCTGGTCGTGTTAAAAAAAAAAATTAGTTCAAACCTACGGAAAAAAGCAAACCGTAAGGTTTTCTCGTGTAGAATAACTGAATCCAAAGACTTAGATGCAGTCGTTTTCTCAACGAAAGTTTCTTCGAGATTTTCGAAAAATTCAAACTCAATTTTCTAGGCGACCTTCCTAGGTTCTCATTGAGGAAAGATATTTCCCAATGAACCAACAATATGGTGACCCATTGCATTAACAAAAACGCCATGATTATGCTGAGATGGAATCCTTTGGTTGATCGAAACAGAAGATAGGCTAACAGATAACAGCTCAAAAGCATGTTAATGGATAGAAACACTAGAAATGCTTTGCCATAGAATGGATTACTGGATAAGAACAGGCCAAGAGTCGAATGATAGCTTAAACAGTATCTTCTCAACAATCTCTCCAGTTTGATATGTTTAAAGATCATTAAACCATCAAGCTCCTGGAGCAGTCTATTAGTTTGCCAAATTTTTAGATAACCAACTCGAAGCAATACTATTCCGAACAAGAACACGATCGAATTGAAATGAAAGAAAAACACCAAGGAAACTATCGTGAGATAACCTGACCAGAGAAAGTAGGCATAGTGCCAGGCTATTTGAAACCACGGATGAGATGATTCCATTGATAACTGATAGATTTGAATGGTGAAATATCCAAAACCAGTTATGATCATCAAAACTTGAAAATGTTTTTTTTAAATTCAGTTTAGTTTTTCAGGTTATTTATTAAAAAAAAAACAAAAACAAAACAAAACTCACTAACAGTGCTCCAAATACTAGAATGAACGACGTTTAACATGAGAAAAGCATATCGTTTAATATATTGATGGTTGGTGATTTTTGAGGATGAGAATCGATAGATCGAAAAAAATCTATCGATACATCGTTTTTTGGTGATCAATTTTAAAAGATAGAGATTGGCTGGACCAGTCCAGAAGTAGATCATCTCCGCATAGATGATGCTCATCACTAGCATGACCACTTCGAACAGTTGAATGAATCGATTAAAATGTAAAAATTTGACAACGTCGATATTGATCAACACTGTCAATCGATCAATCTGGTAGGTTAAGAAAAACAGAATAACCAAATGGAAACACTTCAATAGGATCAGAAACTCGATCCAACGAATTCGACGTCGATAGCGAAAATGGTTGACCGAGCTTTCATCCTCAAGAGCCTTTATGATTTCCAATTGATCATGGTAGAATGACATCGCCTTCAATGGCATCATGATCTTTACCAAAGAAAGCACCATGCTGTTGTTCATTTCTCTGACCAGAACCAACGTTCACTAATCAAAGTTTGTCATACATTGAAATGTGGCCAAAGGTAGCTCAAGATCAAAACCATGGCCTGAGGCTAAAAAATGAAATAACCGATTGATAATAATATCTCAATTTAGCCCTAGAAAGAGTTTGAATCGTTACCATGGTTTGAGAAGCCCAAAACAAATAATAAATCAAAGAAGAAAATTTTTGAAATCGGGTCTGTGCTTGGGTCTCTTCTTCAAATGGCAATCCATTTAAATTTAAATGTTTGACAAAAAAAAAAATCGATAAGCTTTCTGCTTTGTTTCAGTAAAGATATCGGTATCGATATCGATGATAGTTTTTTAATGTTTTTTTTTTTCAAAAAATACTTTTTACAGAAGAAAAACTTTATTACCTTCAACACCTGGCTTCCATTGATTTTTTTAGTAGAAAATAATTCCAGTTTTTCATCAAACACTTTGGCCAACAGGGAGAGAAGAGACCTAGGTTCCAAAATGGCCACAACATTACGACAATGATCAAGGTTTGTACTCCAATTTCACGTTGGATTATTGAAGTGTCCATATTGGTAGCTCGAAATTTCAATCGTTCATTGCCGATCGGATTGTGATTTCATTGTGGACCATTCTTTTTGATCAACTACTTTCATTCGATCGGGGTTCGATATTTTCTCAAAGATCCCACTGAATCAATGCTAAAGTTCTGTTTTTTCACAGATGATCGCCAACACAGCGACAATCTTTTTAAAATTTTTGACAATGGATTAGATTTAGAATCCAGGGATCCAAGTAGTGGGACAATAATTCAAGTAATTGAGTTTGCACAGCTGTTACCAAAGAATGAACCACAAACATCGATTCTGATCGATTCAAATCGATATCAATAATTCTAATAATGATTTCTCCTTGAATTTTCTTCAAATAAAGCCTCTCATCTAGTTCCGAACTATCCCAGAAAGATCTTGACTTAACCTTAATCGGAGTCAATAAGATCTTATAGTCAGCATGTTTAACACTCAAAAAAAAATTCCATAGTTTCTGCAGAAAAAAAAGAGTTAAAACTTTCTTCTTCAAGGGGTTGTTCCAAAACAGTGAGCTTTGTTCCAAAACATTGAGAGTTCAATCAATGAGAAAACGGATCCTTTCTATCGATCCATCGATTATCGATTTTTTTTAGAAAATTTTCTTTGTTTTTTATTTTTGTTGTGGTTGAGAAGAGAAGGTAGCTCGATCATTTAACTCGTTCTTTTTTCCTTTGAAATTTTCAGAGAATGTTTGAAATGATTTCAAGTTCAATCGGCTCATGATTTATTCAAGCAATCACCTGAGTTACCTGGATAAAGTTCCAATTGTCATTTCGTTCCTGCCAATCCAACAGTGTTGTTTTGATTGAGAAGATAAAAACTTTGTGAAAAAAATGGTTCACTACCTGTGGAAAGCAATGAATCCGTTGAAGCGGATTACGTTCTACCAAGACCAATTGAGAATCATGCAAGTGTTCCATCATGGTGAAACCGATCCAAACTACTATCTCTACCAGAATCGGGTTCGATGGGCTGGTTTGGTGTTGTTAATGAAATGTATTCATTTTTTCTATCTTTTCTGGTACAATGATTCGATGGATCGACTGGCAAAGTTTGTTCACTTTGATTTTGTCGGATTGCTGTACTATAACAAAATAGTCCAATTGTTTTGCATCTGCTTGTTGGTGACCGCCTTTGTCTTCATGAAATGCTCTACATCGATCCTGATTGGGCAAAGAATCGGATTATTCTACGTGTAGTGAACGAGAAGGATGACCAAACCGATAGTTTTTTCCCTATCTACCAGTTCTCATCGAAAATGACCAATCATCAGTTTATCAGAAAATATGCCTTCTTCTGGTTGAATATCTTGTTTGCCGGTTTTCTAAATATATTCTGTAAGTTTTTCCAAACGTTTCGATTGTCGTTTGAAATCTTCTTGTCCAGATCTAATGTCCGCGTTTGGGATGGTGGCCGGTTTGTTGCAAATCTATCAATTAACCCCCATCGATCAACCACCTCTGCAATGGTTGTTCCAATTAGTTTTAAACTATTTTCAATTTATCTGGTCATTCAGTCTGCTGATGGCGACGTCGATCTATTTTTTCTATTTCCATTTGGTGACCTGCCTGATTGCTTTGGTTTTTGTTCGAGTGGTCTGTTTGAAGATTTGGCAAATCAACCAACATTTGAATAAAGTTTGGACAATCCATAGCGCCAAACGTTTCTTGTTTCCGTTGCTGGTCATCAGGTATTGCCGTTGGTATCGTTCGATTGTGGTGGAGGCTTCCAAATTGAGTAAATATTATGGCAAAGCAATTTTTCTCTTCCTATCAGTTCATATGCCATTGAACTGTTATCTTTCGGTGTTTTTAATGTTTCGGCCATCGAGACATTTCGATTATGTCACCATCATCACCTTAACATTGATCCTGATGGAATGGTTTTGTATACTGTTCGTACATTTGATGTTCTCAAGTTTCAACAAATTTTTACGAACACCGGCCAAGCTATCTGTTCCGATTTCAGTGAAAAAACAAACAGTGTTTACCTTTCGAACCAATTTGAAACTGAATCTTTTGATACAGACATTTTTTACCAAAAAACCATACGGTTTGTTAAAGTTTTAACGTTGATTTAGAGTTTCTCGTTTAAAATTTTTTCCTGTAACAGGGATTCGGTATTGGAACTTTGGGCTCATCTCTATGATGTCCGTCGCAAAGGTTTGTCTCGGAATCAGCCTTCAAAAGGATTCAGTTTTTTTTTCTCTTTATAGTTCATCATTCTTTATAGTGAATTGTTCATGTACATCTACAAAATGGAAAAATAGTTTTCAAAAGAAAAATAGTTTCTAGAAAAACTGTTCAAACTTGGTTGGTTTTGGAACAAATTACCTGTCGACCTTAACCAACAATCATTGATGAATTTTCGAGCTTGAAAATCGATTTATTTAATAATTGAATTATAATCGATTGTTGTCAATTTCTTGTGTTTCCATAGTGATGATATTTGTATCGATATCGAGTCAATATCAAATTTTTAAATGAAACTTTTAAAAACTTATTTATTCAATATCATCAATGAATGATTTATTTTTTTCTGGTTTGGTCCAATCTGTTCCAAGAGAATGCACTCTGATTCGATCCAAAATCAGCTATACTAGTTTTTTTTTCATTTCAATGGATTGAGATCAATTTTAGAACGATTGTAACCATGATCAAAAGTAGCTTCATTGAAAGTTCAATTAATATTCGATCGTCAAAGTTGGGTTAATGAAAAAATAATCCTCGGCTCTTACCTCGAGCGATTGGAAATAGTTGATCAAAAACAGTGGACCACAATGGAAGCCGATCTGTCTCGAATTGAACGATTGAAGCCAAACTTCGAGCTTCAAAGAAGAAGAAAAAACACTTTCTTTAAATAACCAAAAAACTGTTTAGATACCTTGAGCATGTTTCGAACCCTGAATGGAGCCACTTTTGATTTGGAACCTGAACTGAAGTTTTCCAAAAGAAACGAATTCAATCTGTTGTAGACGTATTTGGATTTGCTGTTGACTCGTGATACAGAATCCAAAATCAACAACAAGAAACAAGAAAGATTACAGGTGAACGAAGCGATCATCACAAAACTTATCAGATTCTGATCAAAAAACAAGATCATGCAGATAAAGGTCGAGATGTTTAAACCAAGACAGAAGTAAAAAGTCAACAAGATCCAGGACCAAAACCGGTGACTATAGTCTCTGGTCATTTGGCTGATTTCATTTAAATCACGCAACGATTGCTTGTAGGCTTTTGGCAAAGAAGTTTTTTCTTGAATCTCATCACTTCTGGTTAGCCGATCGAGCAACTGAATGATCCGGATTCTGATCCGGCAAGAAGAAAGAGATTAGTTCCAAAAAGGATTTCAACTCTCAAACAAAAACCTTAGATAGAAACAGATCAACCAAAGATAGGTGATGTGGTAGATGATGGTCCGGTAGAAAAAGAACGAATAATAAGTGTAATAACCGACATTCAACGGGATCATCATGAAAATCAATAGGGTGTGAAACTCGGGCCGGCTGAAACCGTAGAGAAAGATGAAAACGAAGAACACAAACGTCGAAATCAGCATATTGTAGTGGATTTTCTTGATCACCACCATTGTTTTTTGCACTCGTCGGGCGTAGACCAAAACCCAGGATCGTTTCAGTAGGGCGGCTTGCCTGGGACTGGCCAAACCACGGCACAAACGGAAACAGATCAAATCTTGTTGTTGAATCTTGACGGTTGTCTCGGCTCGGGTCAGCTCCGATTTCCAATAGTTGATGAACAGCAATACCAAAAATGTTGTGGTGAAAACCAACGACACAAGACTGGTATGGAACCGGAACGTGTTCATGAAGATGGAAATCTCTCCCATACAGAAGAAAAAATATCTCTGATCGGGCGACAAATCTGATGGAGAGCTCATCACCCACAAAACTCGAACAATCTGATAGAGGCTCATCAATATGGCCAAGCAGAATTTTACCAAACTGAAGTGGCGTCGTTCCATGATACCAATCTTGGCCAAATGTAGTCCCATGTCGGGATGTTGTAGCTTTTTCGGCAGTGGTTGGTCGAGGCAAATCTTTTTCAAATCCAATTGTTTGAACGTTTTCTTTTGGAACGACATGTTTTGCGATGGCTTTTCTATTAGGGCTCTATTAAAGTTTCTTAAACACAAGATGATTCCAAAGTTTCAAATTGGTTCCAAAGCTCTGAAACTTCAAAAGACTTGTTTTAATTGGAACACCTCTCTTGCATTTGGTTCTGAGAACGCTGTTCTTGCCAATTCCATATTCTGCCATCCAAAAAGAGTTTTGTAATTAAAAAATCGATTTAGTAAACATTCTCTTCTTCCTTTCATGGATCGATCCAAAACTTCGCTAATTAACTGTTTCTATTTCAGAAAGCCAGAGTTTCTTAATAATTTTTTAATTCGTTCTCTGGTTTTTCTCTGGTTAATTATCACTGGAATAAATTGACGAGTAGAGCCAAAAATGCCTACGTCGTCAATGGAAATTTTTCAAGTGTTCCAAAAATCCGCTGAGTGGCAGTGGAGGTTGAAGCACGTTGTTTGTGTTAAGTACCAAGCGAAAAAAAAAACATTAGCATTCAGAATCTTTTCTCCAAATCATTCTGTTTCTGAAACAGTTCCAAAGAGCAGTTTACTGAAAACACCAAAAATGCATTATCTATGGGAAGCGGCAATGCCATTGAAATCGATGTCATTTTTCGATGATTAATTGCGAATCATAAAATCATTGGAAGATGAAAAACATCGCAAAACCATCATCGATATCGACATCGAATTCGTGGCATAGAATTTCTAATACTGTGGAAATGTTTCAATGTGTTTTATTTCTTCTAGATCAGTTCTGATGACTGGTTGGTCATTCTCAAGAATGCGGACATTCAATGAATCCAACTATAAAATACTATTCTCCATTGTGGCCCTAGTGGCTTAAAAAACGCCCAAAAAACAATTTATCAAAAACATTGAAGTGCCTGTGCTGGATCGATCCACAAACAAAACAGCAATAACCGTTAAGGTTTTATGGGTTTTACTCCATGATTCTGGATCATTTACTTTGATTTAATTTAACTGTTTTTACAAAATTTTTAACAAATATTTAAAATAATAAAAATGAAACTGTAGTTTTATTAATGTTCTCTCTTCGGGATTCATAATTCTGGATCATTGCAGATCCTTTGCGTTTCATCAATCAATTTCAGTGAATCATTTTCAACAAAGCCTGTTTGGAAAAATTCTCAGCAGGCTCGGACCAAACATGTTTTATTTGAAAAGTTTTAGTAAATTTGATTCAAAGAAAATTTCTTTAAACAAGCCACTTCCCAACGATCTGCAATATCCCGGCATGGGATTTCATTTGGCCAAAATCGGCTTCCTAGAACGGCGGTGTTTCAGCCTTCGAGCTCTTGGCATGGCAGTTTTTCTGTTTTCTCCGAATTTGATTCGAATCGTGGTGCTGTTGTATGTTTCCAAATGGAAACCTCATTCAACCGAATTCAAGTATTGGTTCTTCTGCTTGGGTGGAGATATTTCCTTGATGATGGATCTGGAGTTCCATTCCAACGCCATAGCCTTTACTTTCTGTTTGACGATTCTGATGATTGGCTTGATTCATTGCTGGAAATCGATGCTGACCAAGGATCCAAAAACCATCGAAATTCAAGAACAAAACCTGAGCTTCTTCCGACTTCTTTCGGGCAAGGCCACTCCAAGACAGGCTGAATTCAGTAGTAGAGCTTCGGCGTTGGTGTTTGTCAAACAGGTTCATCAAACCATGCTGTTTTCTAAATTGATTTACCAAAATTTAACGGGAATCGGTTTTGTGTTGTTCCATTTAATTTTTTTGTGGGGCTATTTGCAGCCTCAATTCCGGACTACTTTGGTTTTGGTGCTGATCCCAGTTCATGGTACGATGTACGCGAGTTTTTCTCAAATTCTCTATAAGGTCATTGTTTATCATATCACTTATCTTTGGCTGATTTGCTTTTACTTGAGGTTGGTTGACTCAACTAACTAGCTTCATTTCTTTGTTTTAACAACCCTGTTTTGATAGAACTAGAATCTCACAGCTTATTAATCGACTTCATTTTGATACAAACTTGGTAACGAAATACTCTGGCCGAAAGGAAAAATTCCACATCAAAATCTTAAAGGATTTTGATCAGATCAGCCGGCTGATCAGAGCCCTGAGCGGCCGATTTTGGTCCTGGATTCTGTTGGTTCTGTTCGGCTGTTTGGCCTTGAACATGGCCATCCTGATTTACGCGACGCTGTTTTTTAAGGAAGATCTTCTGATTCGGTTGTTGATCTGCTCGACGATGCTGGTATTCTTGGCCATATCACTGTTGATATTGGATTGTGTTTCTCGGGTCAATCGGGACACCAAACACGTCTACATCAAAGCAAACTCGTTCTACTCTCGAGAGTTTCGTTTTCGGAAACCAAGCCCAAGCCAGACCAATCTGAAAACCAAAATCAAGGTATTTCTCTTTCTTGATCTTGATGATGATCTGGGGTTGTTTTTCTACACTAAGAAATTTTTTCTAGCTAGAAATTTGGCTCCAATCGTTCAACTCAAAACGAATCGGATTCTATTGTGGTCAATTGTTTTTGATCAACTATTTCCGTTCAATCGAGGTATTTCTACTATTATCCACACAATCTCATTGACTAACGCCCAACTATATATCACCAAACTATAGATTATTTTCATCTCTGCCACCATTTTTCTAAAACTACTAGCCATGGAATATAAACTGGATACTTAGAAGTTTTGATTTTCAGAATGTGTGTCAGGGATTCTTGAAAGATTCTGATTTCTGAAAATCGCGTTAATATTGGTTCTGTTCAACAACACGCAACCATGGCAATAACCATAAAGATTGAATGGATTCTAGAATTTTTTTATTATCAGCTATTAAAATTGATCTTTGAATTTTTTGGAAATAAAATTCTAGATTGCCCGTTTGTTTTTTTTTGCCAATGGTACCGATCCAAATTTTTTCGGTTAATAACAAACAGTCGGTTTATAACCAACTGACTAGTCTATTTCAAGAAAATAACCCAAAACGATGTTCCACTTGAAAAACTCGGCGCGCAAGTTTGATTTTAAAAAAATCGATTTGCGAAAACCGTTGCCTGGCCAACTTCGATACCACGAAATGGGGCTTCATTTTGCCAAGCTCGGATTCTTGGAACCTCGATTGTTTAGCTGGAAAACTTTTTGTTTAATGATAACGGTTTTCTCGATCATCACAATACGGGCCGGTTTTGCATTAAAAACACCGGATGGCTTATCGCTCGAATCAAGGCGATGGTTTCTTTATTTGGGAGACATCTCACTTGTGTTGCTAAAATTTCATACCAACATAATTCTGTTGATTTTCATCACCACCGTTTACATGTTACAGATTGTTCATTTTTGGAAATCGGTTGGCTCCCGAAGCAGCGAAAAAACCCGAAAAATTCAACAACAAAACTTGGAGTTTTTCCAATTGATATGTGGCAGTAAAACCCCAAAACAAGCTGGGCTTGGCTTTGATAAGTCACTGTTACTGGTCTATGTCAGGCAAGTCCACAGGACAATGTCGCTGTCGAAATTGGTTTACTACAATCTGACCGGGCAATCCTATGTGGCGTTCTATTTGAGCTTGTTGTTTGGCTACTTCAAACTGGACATTCGAAGCTACCTGGTTTTGATGGTGGTAATACCGTTTCATTCAGCAATCTATGCCTATTACTCGAACATTGTCTACAAGCTTTTGGTCTATCATATCGCCTATCTTTGGTTGATTTGTTTCTATTTAAGGTATCTCAGGTTTTTTTTTTTGATCCAAACCTTGCTTGACCATAGCTTTTTGAATAATCATTTTGATTTTCTTAAAGAATTCGAATCAAACAATTGATCAACCGGTTCGATGAGAGAATCACGGAAAAGACAAACCAAAGAAAACGGATTCTTGTGAAACAGACAAATCTTTTGATAAAAGATTTCGAACAGATCAGTCGAATGACCAATGATTATAGCCATTGCTTTTGGTTTTGGATCTTGTTCAGTTTTTTCTATTTCATCATTCTAATGGTTTCGATCCTTTTGTATGCATCGCTGTTTTTAAAAGAAAACTTTATGATTCGTTCACTATGTGCCACTACGATGATCATTTTTATGGGAATATTTTTCTTCGTTCTAGAATCGGTTTCACGAATCAACAGCAAAGCCAACCGAGTCTACATCCATTCTAACTCATACTTCTCCAAGAGTCTCTCGATAGGTTTTTATTTGGTCAAAAATCCAATGATGATGGTCAAGACAATGATCAAGGTTTGATTGAAGCCTTCCATACAAAGATTAAATTTTCTTGAAAAAAAAAAGTTTGAAAGCTGGCTTCAATCGTTCAACGGGGACCGAATCGGTTTCCATTGTGGCCCATTGTTTTTGATCAACTACTTTCATTTGTTTGAGGTAAAAAACTCAACTGAATATGACTAGATTTTTTTATTTACTAAAATTAGTTAATTTTCTTGACCACCCGATGACCATATCATCAGATTATCCTCATCACGGCAACCGTCTTCCTCAAACTATTGTCGATGAATTGATTTCCTAATGGAAAAAGAATAATTTCTTCAGAATTAATTTAATTTTAAAAAAAATGTGGCTTTTTTTCCGATTTGATAACTAATGATTTCAAATAGAATGACAAATAGAATTGAAGAAAATTAAATCTTTAATTTGGAGAAAATTTTTTCATTATCAGACTTTGGTGGTCATTTTTAGATTGCAATGGTCAGTTTCAATCAACAAAATCAATTAGTCCACACTGTGTTGTTCATGATAGACAATTTTCCAGTAAACTGATGATGATTGATTGATTGATTGATTGATTGAAGTCACAAAGTTGTGTCCATTGTGTCCACTGTCCAAACATTGTGTGTCCAAACACAGTGTGTAGTTGACGAAACAGTTCTGTCGAATTCTGATGAATCCAGTAGCCTCAACAGTCTTTTTGTTTCCATCTAATCAATGGAATTGAGTTGGAAAACCGCTCGTTTTTCGAATAATTGTTTTAATCTAAAAATAGCTTCTAATGAAATTTTTTTGATTGGAAAAAATTGAATTTCCTTGATTTTGATTAAAAAAAAAAATAGAAACAACTGACCATTACCCTGACCACCACCACCACAACAATCGCTCGACTGCAATGAAAAATTTCATCAAACTTTCGGGACTTTTCCGAAAGCTATTGCATCGCTCAGGGTTTCTCATAGTCTCTTCATGGTTTTTTTCACATTCAAAACTACTGAATGTTTAGAAAAAAAAAATCCTTCTGACCAGCCTGGAAAGATGTTGGGAAGATTTTTTTTACAACAAGCTTCTTGTTTCTTGTATGCCTCGAGGCATTCTGCAGCAGCAGTGTTTATGGCTTTTTGAATTCAAAAAGAACGATGAAAACGTACATCAAATCACACGAGTCATCGATGTTTCCACTGTGTTGTCCTATCAATCGAACGAATTTCGCAACTTGGTGGAATTTTTTCGAAATAAATTATCATTGAATTGCAAATGTTTAAGAGAAGGTGGTACTCTGTTTGTTTGCTGAAAGTGGAAATATGAAACGAATATCGAAAAAAACCTGTTTTCTCTCTATTTTCGATGTTGTTTCAATCGATGCAACAATCGATGGCAGAAAAAGATTTATCTATGGGGAAAAGTGTTCTAAGGTTTCGAGCTTTGTTTTAAGCTTTGCCACCAGTTATTCACATCAAATAGTACATCGATGGGATTAAGCTCGAGCAAGAAAACAAATGTATGCTCGCGTCTACTTTAATCTGTTGATGGAATATCGAGATGATTCACTGCCAACAAGTATGTGATCGTTTGATGATTCGATTTGAATCAAATTGATTGTTCAATTAAACAATCCATCCTCGAACAATCGAACATCGAAAAGCAGCTCATCGAAAAGAGAGAGATTAAAATTAGCTAGCTGAAGAAGTGGCAAATCGCAAAACTATTCGATAATTCAACACCAATTCCCTAGATGAAGCGATGCCGCAATTTTCGAAAAATTTCGTTATAAAAAGCTTCGAAAAACGATTGCGCTGTTGTTTCGATCAAATGAAATTATTTTCTTCATGGTTTGAGAGATAGAGAGAGAGAGAGAGAGGAAAATGATGATCGGCTTTTCGATGATTGATTCGTGGTTGTCACACCATCTCTCTTCGACCAAAACTTCCCAAAATTGCTCCGGCAAAAATGATCTCAGAAAAATTTTACATCTATCATCATCGTCGTTTTCTTTGACCATGCCGGACCAAAAAGACCTAGCGAATCAAACTCAAGCAAAACTTTTGGCAAAGTTCGAAACGAGAAAAACGATTTTTAGAAAATTTCAAAGCCTCTACTGTTTCTGGCTGTTGATGGCCATGCTATATTCGGTTCTGTTTGTCATCCGGACCGAGAGGAGACATGTTCTCCATTTGGGACCCGAACAGTCCAACTCGGTGACTGATCAAAATGATGGTTCGAATCGATTTCTGTTCAGTTCCGCCTCTTCTTCATCCTCATCTTTTCTGTGGAAGAAATTCTTCAAACAAGAACATTCCAATCACAGTTCGATCGACGATCATTTGAAACATCGAAATGATATAAAACTAGTTCAGGGACCTGGTGGTCCAACACCCCATTCCACCCGAGAACCACGATCAGAAAAAATAAATCCGATCCTGTTCCATTCGTTGATGTTGATTCAATACTTGATCCAGTTTTATGCCGCCTATCATTCATCATTCTCGTTGACAGTACTGTCGATCGGGTTGCTTTCGATTTCAATGGGTAAGTAAAGAAGTATCTTATTTGGAATGCTTTTCCAAAATGCTGACCGATGACCTCTCCTCTCCCGTGACAGGCTGTCCATTGATGTTGTTGTTGGGCGATGCGCTTGTTTGGCTACAATCGTGGCCTAATCTGGTTGATCTCTTCATTCGTTGCTCGCTGTTGGTGATGGCTGTGGTCTACATTTATGGAATCAAGTACCTGAATCACAGTTCCGCTCGATCCAGTCATGATCTCCGTCGATCGGTCAAACAATATTGGGAAGTTTTCTTCCCGGTTTGATCCAATTTTGATCCAAAATTTATCAAACAAATTTTAAATACAAATACAAATACAAATTTTTCATATCAAAAGCGTTGTATCAAGCCAGAAAATCTATGAGATCCGAATTTCTACAAATCAAACTTTTCATTGAGACGTTGCTTATCGGGATAGGAGGTGTAGCAGAACAGATTCCGGATCACCTGTTTCTCCGTTTTGAGAGCTTTGCTAGGTCTAGTTCCACCGCTAGCCAAGCCAACATCATCATCCGCTAGACCGGTCAATGGATCCACACAATAACAATCGGTATTGGAACACTGAAGCGGTAGATAGTTCCCATTGATGTCACATTGGTATTTGCTAAACATTTCGGTTATCTTGTCACGTTTCTTTATTTGTCGTATCAGCTCCTTGTGACGGATACAGCCTAAGAAAAGAAGAAAGTTTTTTTTTTTCAAGTAAAAATTTTTCGAAACCTAGCCAAACTAGCAAACGAACCGCATTGCTGGGACCAAGCGTAATAGTAATCGTTTCGGTGAATGGCCGTTTTCTCATAGATGTCACCATTTTTATTGACACAAAAACACCTGTAGAATAGGGGAATTTAAGATTTTTGGGGGAAAATATAACCGTCAAAACAAGTTGTACCGATCGTTTTGACATTGAACCGGAGCGTAGGAGCCGTCAAGATCACATCGGACAAACTCTTCATTGACCACCATGAAACCTTGTTCCCGGAGTTTGGCAAAGTTTTTCACTTGGCTGTTGTACTCCCGAAGACAACTGGTCAAAAATGGTCGTCGTTTGTTATCTATGCTCGGAACGTGGCTGAAAAAATTAAAAAATTCATTGAAACAACCTCATCGACTCACAGCAAGGAAGATCTTTGGCATGCTGCAACCGAACTGGCCGGCCATCGATCTGACCAGTTTTCTCATTGATGCAATAGGAAAAGTTTCCGTAATACTGGAACGGCTCGTAGTTTCCATTGGCCTGGCAGCGAATGAAATTTTTCGGATCAATCTGGTAGCGAGAATTTTTTTGCAAGTTCTTGGTCCAGGCCAGATTCTCGCTCAAAGTTCCGGTTAGTTCACGGAACTTGAGGTTGGCGTTCTCAAACTGCTGAGAACAGACTGTCAAATGAAATCAGTTTAAAAAAAAAAACTTTCTTCATAAACTACGTACGGCAATTCATCTTTTTTTATTGGTGTAGATGTCTAAACCGAATATTGGTCTCGTCTTGATGTCGATCAGTTTGGAATCCGGGCCCAAAACCCGCTCCAAAGCAACACACTGACATCTTTTTGAGATCAGAAAAAGCATCATTTCTTCTCCTTGCATCATCATTGCATCACAAGAAACTTACAGAGTTCCATTTTTGCATTGTTTCGGTTGGTAAGCTCCAAAATCATCGCATTCGGGTTGGGATCCTGCCACCATGAGCATTCGATTGGTTTCCATTAGTTTGCGTTTGTACTCGCATCCGATCCTGTCCACATCTCCGACTGTCCAGTTAGTTAAAAAAGAGAGAATTTTTTTTTTTAGTTCACTCGGACTCAACAAACTTTTTTTGCAGACGGCGTTGGTTGGCGAACCCGAATCAGGAACACACCGAAGATGGGAGCCACATTGCGTATCCGGCATATTGCCTCTCATCTCCAACAAACAATTGGATTTCTCCTCTATTTAAATCCAAAAAAAATCCAAAATCAAACAGAAAAACTCGACCGGTACGAACCTAGCTGACGGACACATCGATTACAACAGCCACACGGTGGAACATGACCAAAATCATACTCCCTGCTGCTGTTACACTTGGCCATTTGGCATTTGATCACCAATTGACAATAGGCCGGAGTGCATTTCTGGAAGTCACCTCGAATCACACTGGTCAAAAAACTCGAAACCAAAACCAATAGCAAGACCCTGGTCAAGGGGTCAAGCGAAAAACTGGGCATCGTATGACAGTGTGAAAAGCAACACAGAGAGAATTTCAAATACATTTATTGATCACCACTAAAAAAAAAAACTTATTTACAATTAGTTTAACCCCAAAACAGCTCACCATCACCATGGTGAGGATCGCAAATTTCTGATTAAATTTTTTTTTTTAAATAAACTGCGGATTTATAACTCCACAATCGAGACAGACAGAAATCGATAATCCTCGTAACTAGAAACTTGAGAAACTGCAATGATGAGAAGCTTGTTGAGGAATCAAATCGATTGATAATCGATTTTTTTTTAAGCAATCGAAAAATTACTCCATCGTTATGGTAACATCGAGCCTTCATTTGATCTTAAATCAAGAGAAAAATCAATGAAATTGTTGATTCTGGATTAAGCTCTAGCTGATCCCAGAGATCTAGCCAAAAGATTTCTGAAATTTTCCTTGTGATTCCAAAAGTCATGCGGAAAGAAGCTAAGGAAAAAACAATTACCGTTAACTTTAAACAAGTCAACTTTTATTTAGGCCATGTTTTAGTGAACTTGGGAATGTTTTTTGAAATGGTGGGTTCAGTTTTCTCTGTTTAACGGTTTCTTTGGTTGTTTTCCCGAATCGAAATACCCGTTCTATTGTCGGTTATACCTATCTCACC
Organism: Octodonta nipae; assembly: GCA_034190945.1. Taxonomy (NCBI): domain Eukaryota; kingdom Metazoa; phylum Arthropoda; class Insecta; order Coleoptera; family Chrysomelidae; genus Octodonta; species Octodonta nipae. The sequence goes on along the minus strand of JAVLUE010000041.1, from coordinate 43,089 downwards.
TATCTAACCAACAGTGTTTTTGTTTTTTTTTTTCAAAATTAAAACATTCTCTTCTAGCCATATTCATTGTCATTCTTCTAATTGAATTATTCACCTTGAAACAATATTTTAATTTTATTTTAAATTAATTTTTTTAAAATTAATTATTCATTTTAAATTTTTATTTTTAGAAAGTTTCGTCAGCGTTAGTGAGATTTTTTTCGAGCACCAGTTTCTTGGAAAGCGTGAATTTTATTCAAATTTCTTTCACTATTTCCACCGTCAACAGATGGCAGAGTTTGGAAAAAAAAAATTCGACATTTTTTTTTGAAGATCTAACGATTTTTTTTTTTGGTTTTGTTTTAATGATGATGAAATTATAGTGGTGCTGTTAATTATTAGCTCCCAAGTTTCTTCCACTGAGAAAAAAAAATCGAAAACATCGATTTTTTTTTTGCTCTGAAACTTATGAGTTTTATGAACAGGCTCGAAATGGTTGGTTGTAGAAATCATAATTTCACCATTTAATTCATTTTTCAAATTGAATTTTGTGAGATAGAAGAGAGCCCTGAGTGGTGAGTAAAACCAACGAGCAATGCTTTTGAATGCTTTATCCGAGCTGATTCCCAATAAACGATTCAAAGATTTAGAACAAACCATGCACTGTATTTTTCAAATAAAACATGGCACTCCAACGGGTAAAAAATACAGGCTCCAAGTGAATCTGGTCTACTATCTAATCAAATGTTATAGCCTAAAATTTTTCCTACTCTATTTTTTCAAATTGGATTCCAATCAAAAATTGTTGGTCTACGATCTTGCCTATTTGTTCTATTTGGAACCTGTTGTAAATTTATTGGCTATTTTGATATTCGAAATGATCATCCAGACTTGTCGTGGTGTTTACTTTGGCTCGAAACCACAAATCCTCAGTATACCGTTCCCTGTCATCATGAAGGAACATGAACTGAATGGTCAAACAACGTTCTCCTTCCTGTTGTACGCCGATCTAAGCAAATCGTCTTCATTGAATTTTCAAAAGTTTTTGGAAACTACCGCCGCGAAAAGTATGATGATTGCCAATGCTGGAACATTTTTCGCTGATTGTTATTTGGTGTACGCTCATTACAATCTGTTTCAAATGATCACCTCACCACAGCATTACGATTACTATTTCTCCATTGGCCAACCATGGTGGTTGACCATTGGAAAACTATTGCTAACCGAGATCAATTGTTTGCTATTGATTTTAGTGATTTTCACCATCATTCATACATATCGTTTTCTTGGCACTTGTTTGGAATTGGAGTTCTGGATTTTTGCGAAAAAAATGAAGCAAATCTATTCGTTGGTTCGACGTCCAATCGATGAGATCACCAATCGTTTGTTGAGAAAATTCATGGAACAACATCAAAAACTGGTCATCATAATGTTGGATCTCAATCGTCACTATATCCGCTTGTTTTTGATCACCTTTCTTTGTATGATACCGGACAATATATTCTTGATTGCTTCGTTGATCGTTGGCGAGAGTGACCGTTCCATCTCCGAATCTCTTGCCCTATTCACTGTTTTCATGTTTGAGTTGTTGGCCATTTTTGTGGCACATTTTGTGCTGGCCACCATCTCTCCCTTGATCCATGGATCGGGTATCCGGAATCTGATGAAATTCGATGCCACCCTACACTTTCATTCATTGAGATCACATTTGAGGATGACCAACTATGTGCTAAAGTTTCATACCAGAAACCTATACGGTATGACCTATGGCCGAGTGAGCCTGATCAACATGTCCAAATTCATGAAGGTGATCCATGAATATAATTTTTTTTTGCCGTTATCAAAATTAACGGGTTTTTTTATTTCCATGATTTTTTTCTATCACAGTATACGTTCATGTATTTGAAGTTCTTGATTCTCACCTATAAGCTATTGAAAAAGGCTCAGAAAAAGTAACGCAAACAAATGGAATCTGATATTCTAGCTAGACCAACATCGTTTTCATCTTGGGAACTGGTTTCTGTTTGCTTATTTGTCTATTTGGCTTAAAACTTTTTTAGTAAATTCAAAATTTTCCTAGTGTCTGTTGATAAATTATTGAGAAAAAAATATATATATATTTGGCAGCTCACAATCCATCAAAATCCTAGCTCGGAACAGGAATTGAAAAAAAAAATTTCTTAAAAAACTCGAGAATATTGTTTTGGATCGGTTCCAATGGAACGGTGGATAGAACAATTCAACTTATCAAATCCTAGCCATAGAATTCGGCTAAAATCGATTAGCTTTTCGAGGAAAATTTTGAACATTTGAAATAAAGGTTACCAACGGAGTTTTTTTTACCATTAAAACATTCTCTTTTAGCCATTGTCTCTTCTAATGAGAGTTTTCCCCTTGAAACTATATATAATTTTTATTTTCTTATTTAATTTAATATAGAAGATTTTTTATAGAATTAAATATTTAATATTATTTAATTAATTTGATATTAATGTCATTTTCTGAAGGTCCTGAGTTTGAGTTTGCTGCGCTGAGAATGCTGACTTGGGTTTTTTTTTTAAATTTCTTCAACTATTTCAACCATTAACAGATGGCAGTGTTTTTTTTTTATTTTAAATAAAATTTAATTAAGCGAATTAGGTGAATTTTTAAGAAGAAGCTAACGATTTGCGTTGTTTTGTTTAATGATCATGAAATTAGTGCTGTAAATTATTTGTTACTCCTCTGAGAAGAAAAAATCGATTTTTTTTTATTTATTTATTTTTCGCTTTTCTTTTCCAATGAACTTTTCTTTGGGTTTTCGCAATGATTTTCTATAGAAACCATTCTTTCTTGAAAGTTTCAATTCATTGGTTTGAATCAAATTTGTGAACTACGAAACTATGCATGGTGAGAAAAACCAACGAGCAATGCTTTTGAATGCTTTATCCGAGCTGATTCCCAATAAACGATTCGAAGATTTAGAACAAACCATGAACTGTATTTTTCAAATAAAACATGGCACTCCAGCGGGACGAAAGTACAGGCTCCAAGTGAATCTGGTCTACTATCTAATCAAATGTTATAGCCTAAAATTTTTCCTACTCTATTTTTTCGAATTGGATTCCAATCAAAAATTGTTGGTCTACGATCTTGCCTATTTGTTCCATTTGGAACCTGTTGTAAATTTATTGGCTATTTTGATATTCGAAATGATCATCCAGACTTGTCGTGGTGTTTACTTTGGCTCGAAACCACAAATCCTCAGTATACCGTTCCCTGTCATCATGAAGGAACATGAACTGAATGGTCAAACAACGTTCTCCTTCCTGTTGTACGCCGATCTAAGCAAATCGTCTTCATTGAATTTTCAAAAGTTTTTGCAAACTACCGCTGCAAAAAGTATGCTGGTTGTTAATGCTGCAACATTTTTCGCTGATTGTTATTTGGTGTACGCTCATTACAATCTGTTTCAAATGATCACCTCACCACAGCATTACGATTACTATTTCTCCATTGGCCAGCCATGGTGGTTGACCATTGGAAAACTATTGCTAACCGAGATCAATTGTTTGCTAATGGTTTTAGTGATTTTCACCATCATTCATACATATCGTTTTCTTGGTATTTGTTTGGAAGTGGAGTTCTGGATTTTTGCGAAAAAAATGAAGCAAACCTATTCGTTGGTTCGACGTCCAATCCATGAGATCACCAATCGTTTGTTGAGAAAATTTATGGAACAACATCAAAAATTGGTCATCATAATGTTGGATCTCAATCGTCACTATATCCGCTTGTTTTTGATCACCTTTCTGTGTATGATACCGGACAATATATTCTTAATTGCTTCGTTGATCGTTGGCGAGAGTGACCGTTCCATCTCCGAATCTCTTGCCCTATTCACTGTTTTCTTGTTCGAGCTGTTGGTAATTTTTGTGGAACATTTTGTGCTAGCCACCATCTCTCCCTTGATCCATGGATCGGGTATCCGGAATCTGATGAAATTCGATGCCACCCTACACTTTCATTCATTGAGATCACATTTGAGGATGACCAACTATGTGCTAAAGTTTCATACCAGAAACCTATACGGTATGACCTATGGCCGATTGGGCTTGATCAACAAGAACAAATTCATAAAGGTATTCTCGCTCTTTTATTTTTGAAAAAAAAATATTAACGAATTCATTTTTTTCCATTGCCATTCCATCATTTGCTTCATTTTTTTTTCGGTTTTGGTTCCATTTAAAAGTTTACGTTCATGTATTGTAAATTTTTGATTCTTGCCTATAAGCTATTGAAAAAGGCTAAGCAAAAATGATCGATCAGCTGTGTGTGGTTTTTTTTTTTTTTTTTGATTAAAAACATCAAATTTAAAAACGTTTTGGTGCCAAAAGGTTCTGATGCCAAAAGGTCTTGGTGCCAAAACGCTCGAGCCAAAAAGTACCATTTCTGTTTTTTATGAATGATCCATGCAATGAATGGTTCAAACTAAAATTTTTTCAATTAATTTAATTCTTTTAATTTTAATTGATTTAAAAAAAAAAATCATTTAAAAATTGTTTTCATGGGAAAATTGTTCGAAAATTCGTCGTTGAATTTAAATGTTTAATGTATTCTAGACGACAAACACCTCTCACAAAACATAACCTGGGACCCCAGAACCAGGTTCTTTAAAGCCCTTTAAAAGTTTTTCTCAACATAACCGACAAACACTTGTGCTGTGTTTTCTAATAGAAAACATTAAGTTCCATTGCCTGTTTCTTCTAGAAAAATTGATTGGAAAAGTAATGATTTTGAATGAACCAATGAATTTTTAATAATTCTCGTTCCAAGATTTTTGGAACACCGTGCAGAGAGAGAGAGAGAGAGAGAGAGAGGAGAGAGAGAGAGAGAGAGAGAGAGAGAGAAAAAAAAAAAAGTTTTTCTTTCACTTAATTTTATTGGAAAAAAAGTTTCATTAAATTTCATTTCGAGCAAAATTTCAATAATTGAACTGTTCTCAATAAATTTTCTCGTTAATGTATTCATAGCAGGTTTTCGTTCTAGTTCCCATCTATTCGTAAGTTTTGAATCAATTTGTTGCGATTCAAAGCGGCACTCCAACAACTCCGAGCGTAACAATCGAGAATTATGATGATCGGGCGTTTTCTATTGGAAGCGATATCGCCATTGAAGACCAGCTCATTTTTCGATGATCAACGCCGAATCATTCGAATCTTGGAACGTAAAAGTCCCGCCGATAGTTTCATTCGGTATCGACGTTGGATTTTCCTAACCAAACTTGTCATGATGCTGAAATGTCTTCATTCGGCTGGGTTGCTGTGGTTGTTTCGGAGTGGCTCCAATGATCGGTTGATGATTTACAAGAATTTCAATTTCATTCGAATGCTCAAGTTCGATGATTCGATGCATGTGTTTGAGATAGCTCTCTTTCTGACCGCCATCATCTACATGAAAAAGATTTATTTGGATCCGGGACAGATCAATCTGTATATCCTAGAAATAATAACCGGGAATATTGAGGATGTACGAGATGATGAGTTGTTCACTATCTACAGGTTCTCATCGAAACTCAACAATCACCAACTCATCAAACGGTATGCTCAGTTTTGGTTAAATGTAATAAATTTCAACTTTCTGACCACTATCTGTGAGTACTACTATCTGTTTCACCATTGACCTTTTTTTTTAACTAAACCTATGACTTGAAATGATGACATCTAAATCAGATTTCATGCTGGCATTTGGCACGGTAGTTTGCCTAATTCAAATCTATCAAATTTCTACTGAATCTCATTCGTTGTGGCTTCAAATCGCTTGGCATTACGGCTATTTCCTTAGCATTCTATGCTTGGAGTTGATTGCCACCGTTGTTTTCTTCTATTGCAACAATCTGATCTGCCTGTTTGGCATGGTTTTGATCAAAATTAGTTCACTAAAAATTTGGCAAACCAATCGATTGGTTTTGGAAATTCGCTGTTTGTGTTGTTGGAAGAGTCAACGTTCCCAGGTTGGAAGATTGTTGGCCAAACTCACCCGAAGCTATCATTCGAATATTCGGCTCTCTTTTTCGGCCAACCGATTCTACGCCAAAGTGTTCTCTCTGTTTCTGTTGGTTCACCTGCCGTTGAACTGTTATTTCTCTGCTTTTATCATGTTTCGATCATCATCGAACCACCACCAAAGATTCGATATCACCACGCTGATGGCCCTGATACTCTTGCTGATGGAATGGTTTTGCATCGGGTTCATGCACCTAAAGATATCGACCATCAACGACAGTTTTCACAAATCTGCCAAAAAATTCGTTTCGATTCCGTTGAAGCTGGTCAGGCTGAGTTTTCCGTTTAGAAGACAGTTGAGTTTGAGTTTATGGATTCAGCCTCCTACACCAGAAAACCCTATGGTTCGTTTGTTTTTTCCCATCACCAAAAGAAGAGAGTTTTAAAGATTTTCTAAAAGATTTTCTCTATTTTTTAGGGCTAACCTATTGAAACTGGAGCTCATCTCGATGAAATCATTCGCCAAGGTTTGAAAATTTTCCAAAACTTATGAAAAATTTTAATCTTTCATTTTTTTCGTATTCGACATACAGTTCATCATCATCTACTATAAAGTTTTCGTTTATCTCTATAAACTGCAAAAATGAATTCGACCAGAATTGTTGGCCTTGTTTCGAACAGGCCTAGGGACCTTCCGGAAAAACCAAAACAGCTTCGAATAATTTTGTTTTCAATGTTATAAATCTTTTTGATTTGATTTCGATGAAATTTTCTAAAAAAAAAAAAACACTCGATGATGTGATGAAAATCCAGCATAAAAATTTTTGCTAAATCGGTATGAACATTTGAATTCGACTGTGCTGCCATCAGCCAGTGATAAAAGTAATTAGAAATATTTGAAAAAAAATAGTGCGATTATTCGATTTTTTTTTCATCATATATTAGTATAAATATTTCTAGAAAAACTAGGTTTGAGCATCAATAATAAAACAATGAAAAAAAAAGTTTAAAGCTATTGAATAAAGTTCTTCGATCATACGATCCACGATTTGAACCAAATCTCTTTTTTGAAGATACTTCCCATACCGTAGGGATTCTTTGTATGAAATTTCAGTATATAGTTGGTCATTCTCAATCAAGAGCTCAGAGAATGGAAGTGTAGAGAGGCATCGAATCTCATGAGATTCGCAATACCTGGCTTCTGGATTTGCGGCGAAACGGTTGATGTTCTTTCATTAAATTTCTTAAAAAATGGTTGGTGATCTCTTGAATCGGACACTTAATCAACGAATGGATTTGTTTGAGTTAAATGATCAGAAATTCCAATCCCAAACAAGTGCCAATAAAATCCCTATTACTCAAAACCAGTGTAGATTCCCAGAAAAAAAAATAGAAAACAATTGATCTTGGTTAGCATTAGTTTTCTAATGGTCAGCCACCACGGCTGGTCAATGGAGAAATAGTAATCGTAATGTTGTAGTGAGATGAACAATCAGCGGGAAAAGTTATCTTAGTAAATTCCTTTAAATCATTAATTTTCTTCTTTTTTAAAGCTGAAAAAGTTTTTTTTATAAATAATAATTAACAGTCTTTCATGTATTGACAAGAAGCTGAAAAAGACAAGAAACATTATTTAAAATTAAAGTAATTTTAAGTTTTTTTTTTGTCATTAAATTAACGTTTAAATTTAATTTTTTATTTTTTAAAATTTAGAAAACAAAACCATCATGTCAGTTTAATCGATGGAATTTAGTGATAGTGTGTGTCGGTGATTAGGGTGTGGATGGTTCAAAAATTGGTGTTCAAACTTTGACACTTTGACACAAGCCTGAAACAGATGAATCATTTTATCATAAAAAACATCGGTATAAAAATATCGAAAAATATCATTAACAACAAGATCGACGATATCGATCGAAAATCGATATTGTTAATTATTGATATATTTTGAAACTTTCGAAACTAGCTTGAACCAAAACGTGTTTCGAAAATTTTCAAGAAAACTGAAGTTTTTTTTTCGAGAAAACACTTCTTCTTGTTCATGACAACAATGGTTTTTTTCGAAAGAGAATATCGTCACAACAAATGAAGTCATCACCGAGTCATTCTTAAAATGCGATGATTAAAATTTTAATTTAAGGTTTTTAAGTACTTTTTCCGGAAATCGATTTTAGAAAAAACAAAACTTTTGAAAATTTAAAACTAAAATCTAAACTCTAGTCCCAATAGTAGCTTTAATTTTTTTTCAAAAAAAAATTTCACTTGAAACTTGAGCCACTTTTTGAAACAAGTTTGCTCCAAGATTGTTTCAAAATTGTTTGATTAGTGAAGCTCGAATGTTGTGAATCGATTGGTTTCTTTATGAATTTATCACTCTATCATTTACATTTGTTTGTTCAAGAAACTGTTTGTTTCGATTCAAAACTAGAACAAAAAAATTAAAATCGATCCAATTGGAAAAACGTTTTAAACTTTAAAAGAAAAAAACAATCTCTATTCCGATCAATTATCGGTTGACTTCTGAGTCAGCAAAACCTCTCAAAAAATGAGAATTTTTTCCAATTTTTTTCAAAATTTGTGTTTGCTATTAGAATTTTTAAAACCACTGAGACAGAAATCTTTCTTCCAAGAACAATTCGAGTTGAGAAAAATTTCCCTAAATCCTCAGCATCCCAAACATCGTCTCCATAAAAGACGGGATCGATTATGGAATTCATTGTTGATTGTTGGCATCATCAATCACCTGTATCTATTTTGGTTGAACAAACCCGATCCATTGGAACAGTGGCGCCACTATGATGTACTGCTTCTGTTTAAGTGGAAAAAAATTGGTCAAATTTTTGTGATGAATTTTTTCATTTTGTCCTGGTATTTCAAAAAATTGGCCTACTTCAACGAGAGAAACGTATTTGAAGGTTGTGAACGGGTTTTTTCCAAAAACCAAAACCAAGAGTTTCTTCAAGAATTTCAATATTCAAAATCGAACTTGAACAATTGCCAATACGTTCAGAGTTTTGCCTTTATTTGGTTGAATATATTCTATTTTGCATTTTGGAATGCTATTCGTAAGAATTAGAAGTCCTCAGTTGATCAAAGAATTTTCTAATTGAATTTTCTCATTTTAGATATAGTCACCATATATTTCTTGGTGACATTCACTTTCAACATTTTTGATGAAAGTTCGAAATTACAGGATTTGTTCTTCAATTTCATTCCATTCTTGTTGTACTCTTCATCGTCGATCGCTAGTTGGTATTATTTTGCTTACACACACATTTTGGTAGCCGTCATCGCTCTGACCTTATTGCAAATTCTTCATATGAAACATTGGCAAAACTTAAGCTTATTGCAATCACTGATTTTGCAAGAGCAGAAAAAACCAAACAGTTTTCTATTGGACAGAATGTTCACCCAATATAGCCGCCGATTTCGAATGGTGGTCATTCAAATTCTAAAGGAAAATTACTTTATTAGTAGAACCTTTTTCTGGTTTTTGATGGTTCATGTTCCTTTCAACTGTTATTTAACCATATTTCTCATCGATCAATCGATGATCCAATTGGATTGGTTTCTTCTACCTTCGTTTGCCATAGTTTTGATGCAATTTTTCTGCATATTTTTCATCCATTTTAAAATCTCTAAAATGAACAGTCACCTAAAGGAGCCATACCAAAATTTGATGAATTTTTCTACTAAAAATTTTTCAATAAAAATTTCAAAACTTCGAGTTAGTCTATTCATCGATACTTATCACGATAAAAAAACAATTGGTAAAGATTTTTCTATTTCTTAATAATCATTGAAATAAAGCTTTTTTCCCTGTCAAGGAGTCACCTATTGGAAATTTGGATCGATCTCAATGATGACTTTTTCCAAGGTTCGTGACAAAACATGAATAAAATTTTTTTTTTTTAAGAAACTAAATTTTACTATTTTACTAGTTCATTTTAGTGTACATTGAGTTTTTGATGTATTTCTATCAAATCAGAAAATAATGATGATTGAAGCTGATTGAAAGTCTCCAATTCATTTTTTTTGCTCCGTTTTTTTCAAAAAATTAAATCACTATTTTAATTTCAAAAAAATTTTTTTCTGGAGTTCTGGTTGGTCGACCAGTTATTCTGCTGGGCGTGTCTAGTTTTGAACAACCATTGGATAGTAATGGTGTGTTTATAGGTTGGAAAATTAATCCAATTGGTTGTTCTCCAATCAAAAAATTGCCTAAATAACGTTTTTTTTCGGTTTTTTTTTATAATGATCATTCGTTTTATTCTTAAATAAATTTTAATAATAATTGAGACATTTAACATTTTGCTGAACTTTTTTAGCTTTTTGAAAGCTTTTTTTTCAAGCTAAAAAAATATTTTATGCGTTTTTTTTTCATTCCATTTTTAAGCTCATTGATTGAAAAATTCAAAAAAAAAATACAAATTTCTATCAAATCAAAGGAACCGAGAATTGCAAGGCGTTGTTAGCTTCATTTATTTAGTTTGCACTGGTTTTTTGCACTATTTTTTTTTAGTTGATTCAATTTGAAATTGACAATTTGTAAAGTTTTTATTAAAAACATAAATTAAAAATATTGTTATTTAATTTTTGAAAAATTTTTGAATATCAAGTTTTTTTTTCGATGAGCTTGAAAATCGATTTTTTGAGGACGAACAAAAATTGTTTTTCTTCATTTTTTGTTATGTTGTTTTAAAAAAAGAGTTAGTTGTTTCAAGCTTTCTCTTTCTATTGTTATTCAATCTCCTAAGCTCAAGATGGCTCGTTCGTTTCAATATAATCAACCATTTTTTTTAAGCTCCGCCTTCTTCAGTAATTTGTAAGTAAGAAGTAAAAATTTAAAATACATGAAGGAATACTTGGAATAACAGGAATGGTCAGTTAAAACTAATCACCAAAACAAGAACCTCTTACCTTCATGAATTTGTTCATGTTGATCAGGCCGTACTTCCCATAGGTCATACCGTAGGGATTCTTTGTATGAAATTTCAGTATATAGTTGGTCATTCTCAATTGTGACCGCAGTGAATAAAACTGGAGAGAGGCATCAAATTTAATCAATTCCGCTATGCCAGATCGGTTGATCAGCTGTGAGACGATGGCCAACAGGTAGTGGATGAAAAATATGGCTACAAGCTCGAACATGAACAGAGCAACATAATCGAAGATTCCAAAAATGATCGCCGACGCACATTATAGTCCACAATCAACGAAGCGATCAAGAATAAATTATCCGGTATCAGGCCGAAAAATGTGATCAGAAAAATTTTCACATAACAACCATTGAAGCGAAAAACAAAAATCATCAGTTTCTGGTGCTCCTTCATGAACTTACTCACCAACCGATTGGTTATCTTATTGATCGGTCGCTGGATCAGCGAATGAATCTGACGAAGTTTTATGATAAAAATCATGAATCCCAATATCAGACTTGTCGTCATAAAACGATATATGTAAAGGGCCGTGTAAACAGTCAAGATGAACAATAAGAAATTTATTTCAGTGGCAAGTAGTTTTCCCATTGCCATCCACCATGATTGATTGGTGTTGCCACTAAAATAGTAGTCGTAATGTCGCGCAGAAAGGATCATCCAAAACAGATCGAATTGGCCATAAATCAAGTAAAAATTGGCTATGATGATTCCAATGTTCTGAAGAACAAGAAATTTTTCGACATTGGATTTCAAAAAATCTCGACAGCTCAAACGTTTTTCAAAAATCTCGAAATTTGGGTACAGAAGAAATGAATAGCCACTATCCAATATGGTTCGATAAAATGGATAGACAATTTCAGGATTCGGAAGAGAATGCATTCTTCTTACAGTTTGACACAACACTTCCATCATCAAAAAAGTTAAGATATTCACAACGGAATCCAAATGGAACAGATAGGCTAAATCGTATAACATTAGTTTTCGATTGAGATCACTTTCAATGAAATACAATGACAAATATTTCAAGCTACAGAATTGTATTAGGAAATAGATTCTTCTAATTCGATGTCGGTATGCTTGACCATGGGGAGTGTCTTGCTTCATTTCCACCAAACAACGTAAGTTCTGTTCCAAATCTTCTAATCGTTTGTTTGGAACCATTTCCGAGAAGAATAAAGCCATTTTCATTTTAAACTTTCCAACAAGACACCCTGAACACGAGTCTCGGCTTGAAAATGTGAGCTGAAAAAAATTTTATAAAATTTTCGAGTTTCTCGCTTCAATTATATTTTTTGAATTGATTTTTTTCATTTAAAGAAAAAAATACTTTTAACTTGATCATTTTTTAATTGTTAAATAAAAAATTGAAAACTTTTGGTTGTAGAAAGAAGAATACCCGACTATCGATTCGGGTTCATTACTTTTAATCACAGGTACATAATGATAATTTTACTAAAAATTACAATTTATGTTAACTGTGTATGGCAGAGAGTATTTCATTTAATTTCTAGTTTCATTTTTTTTCTATTAATTATAACTTTTCAAGTTAATTCAACTAATTAACGGTTGAACTTGCAAAATTGAAGCCTATTATGGTTTTGATTCTAAGAAAATGGAACCAGTCAATGGGAGAGAACCGTTAAACTTCAATGGAATGGTTGCCTTTCACATGAAAACTCCGTGGCACCAAGAATCTTTCATTTCTTCCAAAAATGATTTCCAAATTTCTATCCGAATTGCTTCCCAACAAGCGATTGGAGAATCTTCAAAAAATCATGAATAATATTTTGGAGATCAAACGAGATACCGAAGATGGTAGAAAATACAAGCTTCAAATAAAAATAATAATTTTTTTGGTTCGGTTTTGTGGTTTCAAGTGTTTCCTCACTCACTTTGTTCCATTGGATTCTGGGCAAAAATTGTTGCTTTACGACATTTCCTATTTGTTCCGTTTTAAATCCATTGCAAACGCGCTGGCTCTACTGATGTTCGAAATGATTGTCCAAACATTGCTTGGAGTATTTTTTGGTTCCAAACCAGAGATTTTGCATTTGTTCTATCGAACCATGATGAACTCTAAATTCTCGGCTTTTCTGTATCCTCGATTCGGGAAAATATCAGAGTTGTCGGAAGCATCTGAAGTTTTACACAAAAAAGTTTTTACTGATCCAGAATGCTGAAATTTGTTTCGCGGATTTATATCTGATCTACGCTCACTATAATCTGTTCCAATTTATCCGCTCATCTCAACACTATGACTATTACTTTTTGAACCAACCGTGGTGGGTGACAACCGGAAAACTTTTCGTCACTGAGATCAATTTTTTGCTGTTGATGTTTGTGGTGTACACGGCATTGAATGTTTACCGTTTCGCTGGAGCCACTCTACTCTTGGGATTCATGTTTTTCACCCTAAAACTCAAACAAATCCATTCGTTGATTCGGCATCCGATCAATCGGATCACAAATAGTTTGTTGAAAAAATTCATGCAAGAACATCAGAAGCTCGTCGTTCTCTTGTTGAATTTTAATCAATGCTACATCAAGCTGTTTCTGATCACCTTGCTGTGTCTCATACCGAACAACCTGTTCTTGATCGGAACTCTGATCGTTGATTATGAGAAGAATCGTCGTTCGCTTTTTCAAGCCGTTTTTCTCGTTGGCGTCATTGTACTCCAGTTTTTAGGTATTTTTGTTGCCCATTTTTTTTTGGCCACTGTCTCGATTCGAATCTACAATTCCGGAATTGTTGAGCTGATGAAATTTGATGTCTTTCTAAAGTTTCGTTCGTTGAGATCACATTTGAGAGTGGCAAACTATATTCAGAAGTTTCATACGAAAAATCTTTATGGCATGACTTATGCTCAGCTTGGCTTGATCAACATGAAAAAGTTTATTCAGGTATTTAAGTTTGATTTGATTCGAGAACTAGCTTGAATTTTTTCTTTCTAGTATTCCATGATGTACGCCAAGTTTTTGCTTCTAACCTACAAGCTATTGAAAAAGGCTGAGAGAAAAAACCCCAATTCTTATGGCATCGAATAGAATGGCAAAGTTCAGTTCGCATATCATAGATATCATATAGATTAAATTGATTTGAATCGATAATTGCCAATTTAATCGATTTAATTTGAATTTTGGAAAAAAATAGTTACAGCAATTTCTCTCTCAAAAAATTCAAAAAATAAACTTAAATTTTTAAAAGAATTCGTTCTCAGATAGTCAATTCTCGAATGAAAATCAAAATAAATTATAAAGTTTTTTTCAAAATTTTTCAATACCACAAGGTGTGCATTTTCATGAGCTAGGCTCCAAAGTTTTCCTAGTTTTCTGACTCAGAATGATAATGAGTTCCACGAAAGTTTCGGGTGTTTATTTCTCTATTGCCGGACTATTTTCATTAGTTTCGATGACAACTTTGCAATTTGTTTGTTTTTTTTGTTTGTTGTTTTTTTTTTCTAAGAAATTTTTAAAGAATTATATTTGTTTTAAAGTAGAAAACTCGGTAATTTAGTATTTTGTTTTAGAGTTAGATTATAGATTAGATTAGAGTTAGGTAGAGAAACTAAAAACTTTTAGTTTAAAATCAGCCCACCATTTTCGCTCGGTTGATTTGATAGAAATACATCAAAAACTCAGAGTACAACAGTAAAAACTTGAATTCAAATAAAATGAATTAGTTTTGATCAAATCTTTTAAAAACGCTTTGAAAACCAACCTTGGTGAAAGTCATCATCGAGACTAATCCAAACTTCCAATAAGTGACTCCTAGGAATAGGAAAAATTTAGGCTCTTGTTGGTTCTAAGAACTAAAGTTCTGTTTACCAAAAGAATTTCTTATGTGAAAGGTTTCGATGAATAGACCTAATCGAAGTTTCAAACTTCGGACAGAAATTTCTCTCGTAGAAAGATTCAACAGATGGCGATACGGCTCCCTGAACTGATTGTTTATTCGGGTAATTTTATAGTGGATGAAAAATATGCACACCCATTGCATGGTGGCGATACTGATTGATGGTAGCATAAACCAATCGATCGAAAATAGATTGTAGATGAATATCAGCAAATAACAATTGAATGGAACGTGAACGATGAGAAACCAGAAAAAGGTTTTACTAGAGGATTGATTCTCATCCAAAATCTGAATGACAATCAACCGAAATCGATGAAAATATATTGCCAGCATTCGATTGAAGTTCCAATCGTGGAACTTCTTCTTCTTAGAAATCAATTTCAACAGCTCAAAAGTTTGCCAAAGTTTTAGTTGAAAGATTTTAATGTAGACTAACGAGGCTGTACAGGCAAAAATGTTGATGAAACCAAAATAATACCAAACACTGGTTGTCGAGAAAGAGTAGAAGAAAAACTGTAGATAGTTGACCAATAATTGATCATAAGTCGAGTTGATCATCAATATCTTCACTATCGATGTGATGATCAGAGTTGAGAAAACTAGATCTGAAAAAAAATCGTTTTGAGTCGATTCATCGAAGGTCAAGAGTACACTCACCAATCAAACTCCAAAATGTCAGATAGAATAGGTTCAACCAAAAAAAAGCATAACGCTTGATGTACTGATTGTTGGTCAAACTTGGTTTGAATGAGAACCGGTCAAGAAATTCGTGATAATGCTTTTTGGTGAAAACTTTTTCGGTGCTTTTGAAAATACCTTCACCACTGAAGTAGATCAACTTTCCATAGTACCAAGACAGAAGAAATAGGTTAATCAGAAAGAAATGTCCCAGCTTTGCCCAATGGAACCTACTGACCAAATCAAAGTGACACAGCCTGACCAATTCATCATCATCATAATCGGACCCATGAATCGAGAACAAATACAAGTGATTCAGAATGGTGATCAACATCATAAAGTTTAGCCATCGAACCCGGTTCTTGTAGAGATGGTTTTTCGAGTGGTCAAAATTTTGAAAAACTTTTCGCACTTTGTATTGGTCATTGATGAAGAGTGGCCCTCTTAAAGGTTTCACAAACTGCCAGAAAACTTCAATGTTTCCCATTACAATCAGCAAGAGTTTCATCAAATTTCAGAAAGCTACAACAACGGGACTGACAAAAACTTGAAACTCTACCAATGCGAAAAACTCGACTATCAACAAAACAATGACTACACCTAAGCTCTAGGTTCCAAATATGGTTTGACTTGATGGGCTCTCATTTAAGAGTTCTCAGAAACTACGTAATGCAATCAAGTTTTTAAAAAGCTTCGACGAAAGAAAAGTTTAGCTAGAAAAAAATTGCTGCTGGTCTCAGGTACAGGGTTATTATTTTGAAACATTATGAACATTTATGAACTTCTCAACAGAAAAGATTTACATAATGTTTTAGTTAATAAAAAAATCGATTAAAAACTTTTTTTTCAAGTTGAAAAGTTCCAAAATTGTTCCAATAGAGGTAGCTTTTTTAAAATTAAAAGCTTTGTTAAGAGAAGTTTTTTTTTTTTTAATTTCAAATGACTCCCGAAGTTTTTTTCCAAAAAATTTTGCTAATAGAAACAAAAAGTGATTTAGATTAGCCTATAAAGATTAGTTTTGAAATCCAATCCTCTTTGGAGAAATGAATCTATAACATCTAAATATACACTGAGTGAGCTTTCTCTAGCCAATCGATTTATTTATTTTCCAAAATTGAAGATTTTTGTAAACATTAAAAACAAATTAAGCGATTTTTTCACTATTGATTGCTTTTGTTGAGAAAAAAAATTTCTAAGAATTTTAAAACGAAAGATTTTCTAATTGGCAAAGAAACATTTTTTAGTAAAAAAAATCGATTTAATCAAAATTTTATCGATGACAATTATAATGATTAAACTATTTGTTTTTTTTCCTCTGAAGCCTCTGTACAGTATAAAAAGATACAGTTCATATAGTTTTATTCAGTTTTATTCAGTTGAGAGAACCAAGCAAAAATGGCAAACTATTGGCTAAAATATTTCATGCCTCGGAAATCGATGTCGTTTTTGGAACATCAATTCTACGTGATGGAAGCAATGCAAAACTCCAATCATCTGGAACATTCTCTTTATCGGCGACGATTTCGTTGGATCGACTCATATCTTTTTCTTCAATGTTTACATTTATTGTATTTGTTTTTTTCACCAAACGATGATCGTTTGTCAATGTTTAGTCATTTGGATTTTATTCGTTTTCTAGGCTTTGATAGTGTTTTGCAACTCCCAGTGATTGGTGTTATCGGTTTGAACTTATTCTTTGAGAAAATGCTATATTATCATCGACACTATGCCAACAGATTTCTTCAGAAAGTTTTTTTCAATAAAAATTCAAATGAATTTTTAGCCTGGTATAAATATAAGAGAGGTGTTACCGAGTATCAGTATATCAGAAAATTTTGCCTAAATTTGTTCAACTTATTTAATCTAGTGTTTTTGGATATTTTCTGTAGGTTTATTCAATTTTTAGAAGATATTTTTTCTAACCCTTTCTTTCTTCCACTCAATCCTAGACTTTGGATTTACAATGTTTGTGTTGGTGGTCCTTAATCAAATCTATTTACTCAGATCAGGATCATGGTTAGAGATGGGATGGTGTTATGCTCAAGTAGTTTGCTTACCTTTATGTTGACCATAACCTGTATTCATTTTTGTTACACAAATAATCTGATTTGTTCGTTTGGTATGACTTTGCTGAAAACTGGGACCATTAAAATATATCAATTGACCAAGCTGATTGAAAGTCTATTTAAAACTGATAAATCTATTGTGTTGAAATGGCGTTTAAAAAGATTGTTCTCCTTCCATCGACAGGCATTAGTTCAATTGGAAAAATGTAGTAACTTTTATGGCAAAGCTTTTCTATTATTCTTGATCGTTCACATGCCATTGAACTGTTATTTCACTATTTCAATTTTTGAACCAACAGAGCAAGCATTTTTCCGAACTTTCTTCTTGAATATTTTGCTTTTGATACAATGGATTTGTATATTCTTTATACATTTCAATTTATCAATTTTAAATAGCAATTTCAAGATGAACTCTAAGAAAATTTCGAAATTTCCATGTTCGAAAAAGAGTTCATTCCTTGGTATTCGACAGAAGGTGACTTTGAGCTTACACATTGAAGCTATGCATAGTAAAAACCCTTATGGTGAGTTTTTTTTCAATTGAAATCAAATGAAATTATATTGAAATGAATTGATGTTCTGCAGGTTTGAAATATGGCTCTTATGGATTGATTTCGTTCATGTCGTTTACCAAGGTTTTTTAAGAAAACCATTGTTAATATTTTTTTAATTTTTTTTTTGTACAGTTTCTTTTTTTATACAGTGAATTGTTCATGTACATCTATCAACTTCATTACTCTGTTGGAACCATTGAAGTTGGTTTCGTTCAGGATCAAGTTTTCAAGCAAAAAAATTTGAACTAAAAAAAAAGCTAAAACTCTGAGTATTATTTTTATTTACCCTAGTTTGATGCTTGGGCCAATTAAACAAGAATGAAGCAATTTTGCTTGTGAAGATTGGTTTCAAAATTCAATCTTCTTCACCGATTGAAACCTATAACTTATCTATAATCTTCATTGTATAACCTGTATGAAAACTTCTAGCTAATCGTTTCTAGTTAATTTGTTAATATACGCTATCAATCCAATTGATCCATTTGGATCAATTTTTAAGTTCTCAGATCATGATTCGATTAACTTCATTGGCCAGTTTTTTTTCAGAATAGATTTCTCAACCATTACAACCAATAAACAACTGGTATTAGTTTGGCAGGCTTTATAGGTAAATAGCCTCAGTTCTTGAGGATTCAAATATTTCCTTTGGAAAAGAGAGAACTAGAAGGACAGCCATGTTCTAGAATCATGATTATCGATTAGAATTACAGTGAAAAGAAAACCTTTTTTTTCAGAAATGAGAGAAAGTTTTTTTTGTTTAAAAATGACTGTTCCATGTAATTAAAATTAAAAAAAATAATTAATGTTTCTTAATTGTTTTTCTAAAAATTTAATTTAATTTAAAAAAAATTCTATTAAAAAAAAAAGAATCGATTGAAAGAACTGAAATAGTTTGTTCCAGTGGTAGTTGTTGTTCCCAACAGCGAACTAAAATTCTGAACCAATTTTCAAGCTAAAATGGTGTTTCATTTGAAATGAATGAATTCTGAGGTTTTCCCAATGTTCTTCATTGTCTAATTGAATTGAAAAAATGAAGAAAAATATTATTTTATCTGAAATGATCCCAAACAAACGTTTGGAACATCTTAAACATCAACTCGATTGTATCGTGGAGATTCGGAACAATTCATTGTTTGGTCGATCCTACCAACGTCAAATTAATCTGTTGAATTGTTTATTTCATATTTGTAGCTTGAAATGTTTAATCTTATATTTTGTTTTAATGAATTTTAATCAAAAACTGTTGTTGTGTGATCTTGCCTATTGTTTCCATATGGATCCCACCGTCAACATTGTAACCTTTTGGATTTTAGAAGTCATAGCGAAAACTGGTCAACAAATGAATTCTCTCTCGAAACCAGAAATCTTGTATCGATTTTATCGAACCATATTAGATCAAAACTCTTCATTTCTATTGTTTCCCTATTTTGGTAGTCATTTGAGCGCTCGAAACTATTTGAAGGCTATGTTGAAAAATTTATGATTATCCAAAATTTTGAAATAGTTTTTGCCAATCTATTTTTGATTTATGGTCATTTTAGGTTGTTTCAAATGACCACCTTATCACAACATTATGATTATTACTTTTTCAATCAACCATTTTGGATGACCAGTGGAAAACTATTTGTTTTGGAGATCAATTTTCTAATGTTCTTGTTAGTGATCTACAATGGCATCTACATTTACCGTTTTATTACTACCAGCTTGGTATTGGCTTTCATGGTTTTAGTGATAAAACTTGAGCAAATTCATTCGCTGATTCGTTGTCCAATCAAACGGATCACCAATCGTTTGTTGAAAAAATTCATGGACCAACACCAGAAACTGATCATTGTTATTTTGAATTTCAATCAAAATTTTGTCAGTATTTGTTTAATCACATTTTTGGGCGTCATACCGGACAATATATTTTTGGTGGCATCTTTGATTGTCAATGTTAAGCGTCCATTTATCGAACTCTCGATTCTGTTCAGTCTTTTTCTGTTTGAATTTATTGCAATTTTTTTCATCCATTACCTGTTGGCCATCATTTCCCAACGAATCAATCAGTCTGGCATATCGGAATTGATGAGATTTGATGCCTCTCTCAAGTTCTATTCATTGCGGTCACATTTGAGAATGACCAACTATATATTGAAGTTTCATACGAAAAACCCTTACGGCATGACCTACGGAAAATACGGGTTGATCAACATGAAAAAGTTTATAAAGGTAATTTAGGCTCTTGTTAATTTTGATTCAGTAATTTTAACTAATCATTAAAAATTCAAGTATTTATTCGTGTATTCAAAATTCTTACTTTTGACCTATAAACTATTGGAAAAAGCCAAACGAAAATAGCTGATGATGGTTGGACAATCAACAAAAAAATGTAAAGCTTGAAATTGAAAACCTATTCTAATAAAGTTTTCTAATGTCAACGACAATGATTAGTCGAATATAAGGTGATGAGGCGAAGAAAGAATTTCTAAAACTTTTTCGCTCCTCCTCAAAAGCGCAATCGTCGCAAAAATTTTTTTTTTTTTTTAATTAAATTATTTAAAACATAGATTTCCATTAAATTATACAAATTTTCATAAATTTCTTTGCATTATTTTTATAAAACTAATATTCTTATTTTTTAATAAGAATGATGAAACTAAATAAACCAAGGTGATTTGCATTCATTCGATTTTCGCATTGATTCGATCCATTTGACCATTATGAATTATTATTAAAAAAAGTTTTGCTTAGTTTTAATGGTTTACTGGGTTAATTTATTTATAAAAAAATAATAAAAAAACATTAATTTCAGCCATTGTTAATGAGTTTATTGAGTTTTTTCTCTCCAAGTCAGCAACAGTGGCTGAACCCTTGACATAGCCAGAAACTCCCAGCGGATGATTAATTTATCATCATTGAAATGCTAGAACAAGCAAGTGACATTTCATTAACAACTTAAAAACTTGGAAGAAAAATTTCTTCATCAAAAAAACATTCGACTTGTGTGACACAAGTTGTGTTCAATCAAGAAGAAGAAGGGTTTCCATTCTATCATTGTGCCATTCCATAGACAATCCAAACCAAAAGCTTTGAATTTATTTTGGATCAGTTCCACTACGGGAAAAAAAATGTTTTTTGCTCGACTGACAGTGGCTAAAGTGACCAGTGTTTCAGAGATTTGTGAACAACATTTGTTGTTTATCAATGAAAAAATTCTCCGCTATAAGAAACGGGAAAACTATAACAACCAACGATGGTTTTCCTGTTTCATTCATTGGCTGGAGATAGTGGTCGGATTTTTTATTAGCCTAAAAAATCCCTATTTCGATCATTTCAATGAGTTTGCCGAGAAGCTGTTGGGAATAAAGAAGTACAATCTCTTCGTCTCGATTATTGTGATGCAAGCTACCCTACTTGAATCGATTTTTTTGATCAATCATTTTGTGTTTCTCAACCAACGGTTCTATTCGATTAAACTTATCGAAAAGTATCGATCAAAACTTGATCAATCCTTCAATAGGAAACAAGTTCAACATTTGCTGAAATACTTTCAGATTGCTTCGTGGATTTTGTTCAGTTGGTCATTTAATCTGTTAGTTGTTTGCATTTATGTGGTAGGACTTTTTATGATCTATTTTCGAATCGAAACGTTTCTTTTGAGAAGAAATGAAACTATTCTTGTTTGGCATTTAGTGTTGGATTGTGGTTTCATTCTCAGCACTTGTCTCATTGAAATCGGATATTTCCAAATGTTTGGTTCACTTTTGCTGTTTCTCTCATTTATCGTGGAAGTGTTCCGTTTAAAATTGAAGAGATGTTGCTGTTTTTTGACGCTGTTGGCAACCTATTCGTTGAGTTTGAAAAACTTGAAAATGATCGAGAACCGATTGTTCGTACATTTCCGTGGTTGTTATACGATGCTGTTTCGAGATGTCCGATTCTATGATCAAAATATTAAAAACTACACAGCCTTTTTTGATGTCATGATAAAGGTAACGCTGATGTTCTCGCTATCCTATTTTGGCCAACAAAAAATGAGCAAAGTTTCCATGTTTTACGTGGTCTTTTTCTTCAGCTTTTTCATTTTCATGCAAACCATCTTGTGGATGTTATCGTTTTTTGAAAAAAAAAACCTAAAGTTTTACCAGTTACTATCGAGTTGGAATCCTGGCATTGTCGCCTTTCGAAGAAGAATCGGAAACCCAGCGAACGACTTTCCACAGTGAGAGATAATCTTTTCATCGAAACTGTTGGCTCCACGCCATTGGGTTTTACTTTGAATTTTAGTTTGATAACCAGCAAAAATCTATTCGATTCTCTTTTGTCGAACATCGTTTTCTTGACTTTGTTCTACGAATACGTTACTCTCTAGTCTGTGCCATCAAAATTTTCGATATTGGAAAAATCGTTTTTAACAAAAATTCATTCAAATTTTCAAATCCAATCTCGCAATTAGAGTTATTTATAAATTTTATTGTTTTATTTTGATTTTAAATTTTCTAATTAATTATTATTTAATTGTTTTTTTTTATATGAAATAAAAAACTTTTTCAAATAATTTATTCATTGAGTTAGTTGTCAACAAACAGTCAGTCAGTGTTTTTGAAAACTTTCCAATAGACAAACTTAAAATTTAAAAAGTTTTCTGTCTTGTTGAGAGCAAACAGTTTGTTTCAGAAACCCAGTTTTGAGAGAACAATTTTTAATTCAACGATTCGAACATAAATTCTCTAAAAGCTTTCACAAAGAAATCTTTTTACAGAACAAAGTCAGAAAAATCAGATTTAACATGAACGATTCCACTAACCGGTATTTGGTAATCAAAGCAAAATTCAAAGTGAAACCCAATGGAGTGGTGGATACAATTTCGATCAATAGACTACTTCTCAGTTTAGCTATTGGCTCGGTTGGTTTGAATGTTTTACCGGTTTTTTTCGTTGGACGAAAATATCGGGAATTCCAACACGACAATGATTTGTAGTAGCTTAGGTTTCGGGTTTCGAACAGTGACAACATCCAAATTATGGTTTGTCCAACCAGGAAAATGTTGAAGAAAAACAACATGTACAAAATGGAGACAGTGATGGATTTGTTGAGTTGTTGGCCAAAAAACGACAAACTAAACACCAACGATAGCTTTATTAGGAAATCAATCTCTGCGATGAAAATTCTAGCAAATTGATCGTACAGCTTGACATCTCGGAACAAAGTGATGTAACGGTGGCGAAAATTTTTAAAAAAACGGTTTTCGGTAGTTTTAAACTTTATCGAATAGACGGTCAACATGGCTATCGACATCGAGCATTGTTTCAATTTCAAACGGAACACTTCAACAATAAACGAGAGATAAAGCGACAATGGAAAGAACAGTCCGATGCTCTCCAATCCGATCAGAAAGTACATGAAGAAAATGGCGATGGTGGTGGAGAAATGCCATCCGGTGTACTGATGATGATCATTATTCAAGATGAACAATCTGGTTTGACAATAAAGGAATAATACGGTTGGAATCAGAAAGCAGAAAGTGAAAAATTTCTGAGCTAACATCATAATCAACAGAAAAAATCGAAAAAACTTGATCAAATGTTGGCGATGTTTTTGATTGAAATCGAACCGGTCCAATTGGGATCGATATTTTTCGATAACTTTAAACGAATAGAATCGATTTTTGATGAAATCCAAGTGACTAGCCAGAATGGCTAGCTCCACTGAAACACAAACCATTGTTGTTGCCAGCACTAGAAGATGAATTTTTTGGATTCCTAAAAAGTTTTCCGTTATTCTGTTGAAATGATCGAGATACGGGTTTCGAGTGCTCAGCAAAAATCCGATGCCTATAGAAAACCAATGAAGGAACAGTGAAAGCAATCGTTTCCATTGATTCGATTCTCGTCTCCGATATCGAAGAACTCGTTGATTGATGAACGCTAGATGCAAATTACAAATCGTGAAAAGATTGGAAATTTTCTCCATCCGAAGCATTTGATTGAGAGTCATTTTCTCTCTGAAACCAAGAAATCGATGATCCAAAACTTTTGGATCGTTCTTGAAGAACTGAACTTGCTTGAAACCATTCATAGTGCTCAACAAAAGAGACCAACTTCAACAATCTTCAACGCATTTAAACATTATTCATTATGCTTGTTTTATGATTCTGAGAAGCCAAAACCCCGAAATAAAAAAACTCGTTACTTTTGTTTTTAAAACATTTATTTTATTGATCAAATTTAAGTAATCGATAAGTTATTTTCTTCTTAATGATCATTTTGATCAGGTAAACAAATTGAAGTTTTGTAAAGGTAAATAGGTTTCCAAAAAAAAAAAAACTTGATCAACTTTTAGGGTTCTTTGGTTTTGGGGAAGCCAACTCACATCCTTTCACACAACAACACTCGACTCATTTGATTAGATACAAATACATTAAAAACTCTGAGTACAATAAAATGAACTTGAAAAAAACAAATAGAAAAAGATCGAAATTAGTTTTTTTTTTTTTTTGGGAAGTTTCTTGTTACAAACCTTGGTGAAAGTCATCATCGAGATTAATCCAAACTTCCAATAGGTGATGCCTAATCAAACAAAACAAATCAAGAGTAATCAGAGTTTAATTTTACAATTACAAACAACCAATAGAATAGATTACCAATTGATTTTTTAATGTGATAAGTTTGAATGAATAGACTGGTTCGAAGCTTAGAAAATTCAACCGAAAAATTTTTGATAGATAAGATTCATCAATGTTTGATATGGTTTCTTGAGATGACTGTTCATTTCGGAAATTTTAAAATGAATGAAAAATATACAGAACCATTGCATCGCTGCCAGGGTGATGGAGAACATTATGAACCAATCGAGGTTGTTCAGCAATTTATCGATGGTGAATATGATCAGGTGACAGTTGAAGGGAACGTGAACCATTAAAAACCAGAAAAAGATCCTACCAAACAGTCGATTCTCTTCTAAAACTTGAATGACAACTAATCGAAATCGTCGCTTATAACAGGTAAACATCTTGTCAAACAGAAATTTTTTTGACGTTTTCTGTTTTCTTAAAATCAACCACTTCAATAGCTTAAAGTTTTGACAACTTTTTAAATAAATTATTCGCATGGTGGTCAGTCCAATGGTGGCCATTAAAACATTATGTGGGTGTAGCCAAAATAGTACCAACTAGGCAATGAGCAGTAAATTATGACTAAGAACACAATGTAATTGAACAATAGTTGATGGAGTGTCGAGCTTCCTTGATAAATGTTTATTGTACATTTGATCAGAAAATATAGAAAAAATAAATCTAAAATATGGTTCAATCAGAAAAAAAAATTTAGTTATTTTCATTATTATTATTGTTACTAATTTTTACTGAGAGCATTCCAAAATAAAGAGTATAATGCATTCAAACAAATGAATGCGTAACGTTGAACGTATTCATAGTTATTAACGTTTGATTTGAATTGTAAAAATTTTTTGTTTTGGTTGTTGTTGTTCGGAACGAGAGCTTTTTCAATACTTTCGAATAGGCCTCTATGATCGAAATATGTTAGGCTTTTGAAGTACCAAGACAATACGAATAAGTTGATCAAAAAAATTTGGCCAATCCTTTTCTCTTTAAAAAAGTTTATCACATCAAAATGACGAGATTGCGTCAAATGGTCAGGTTTGTCCAACCAAAACAAGTACAGATGATTCAACATGGTGACAACCATTAAGACATTCAACAATCGAGAACGTTTTTTATAGCAAAGATGTTTGGGATGGTCAGGATTTTGGAAAACTCTTCTCATTTCAAATTGATCATTGATGAAGGATTTTTCCTTGATGGGCTTCAAAAAATTGCCAACAAAATGCATTTTTTTTTGAAAGTTTGTAAATTTTTCCATTTTTAATTTTTGTTCATCTGATCAAAAATGATAGTCGATGATAATTCGAAACTTTTTCAAATTTTCAAAAATTTCCAATTTTATTTGATTTATTTTGACAACTAAATAAGGCCTATAAAAGCTTACTTTTTTCATTAACTTTCGATCATTTCAGGTCGATTATTCATTTTAAAGTCAGGTAAATTTAGAGAAACCTTTATAAAAGTATGGAAAATTGTTACCAAAGCTATTACAATCGATCAATTATTTTTCTAAATAAATTTAAAACAGAATCTACTTTTGACATCACTGTTCAACCATCAATTTTATGTCCCTTGGCACTTTCAACAAGCAAAAAATAAATAACATTGACATTGGAAATACCAATCAATTTTATTTTTTAAAAATTTTTTCCAAATAAGATCAAAACAAAAGTTTTGAAAACCTGTTCCTATAGAGATAATTTAGCTTGAATAGTTTTTTCCAATTGAAAGCAATCAATCGTCGAATTTGAATCGATAAAATTTTCATAGCAATTTCAAACATTTTTTTTTTCAAAAATTTGGGAAAAAACGCCATTTTCTTATTGAGAAATGAAATTTTTAAACAATTTTTCACACTAAACCATAGACCTATAATTCAGCTAGCTATCCAACACAAGATAGTTTATCAAGATTAAACACGCCCAGTACATGACTATTCAAACGAGTGTGTGTGTGTGTGTGTGTGTGGCCAAAGCCAATCAAGACAATTATTTTGGGTTGATTGTTTTTTTTTGATTCAATAAAAGAAATCATCAAAAAATTTTAGGTTATGTAACAAGATCAGAAATAGTTTCTCAAAATATTCAAATATTTTATAGTTTGAAACTTTATAACTTTCCAATATTCATGAATAATTAGGAAATTTGAATAAATTTTATTAAATATAAAACCTTAAGTTGAAAAATTTAATCCGTTTTAAAAGATTTTTCCTCCTCAAACGTTAAGATGTAAACTGATCAGTGGTTAGTGTTACCTTAGTTCTGTTATTTTAGTTGTTCGAAGGTGAGGATCGAATTTTAGAGATTTTATTGAAAGAAAAATATGGATAAATATAAATAAAACAAATATTATGGTATGAGGAAAAACAAAAATTATCAATTCTAATGATTCATAATGATATAACTAACTTAAAGAAAAATGATGATGAAATGTAGAACGAACGTTTTTGTTCAACTTGATCATGAGTGTGTGAGACTGTCCGTTCATAAAGATTGTTATTTTTACTCTAACATTCATAGTCGGTTAACTTTATTTAACACATTCGCATTCATTGTGCTAGTAAATTTGCCTTAGAAAAGATAACGCAGCGAGCAAGCAAGAAGATATAGCGGTGTAAACGTGTTAGGCTTCATCTTGTTATTCGATCGATTTAAAATTTTGTTTCGCTATGCCAATGGAAAGAAGTGTATTTCTAGTCATGAAACTTTTGTTAAAAGTGAGCCAACCAAACTTTCTGAAAATTTTTCTTTCATTTCAGTGCCAATTTAAAAAACAAAAATCAAACAATAAGAATGCATTCTCTCTTAAAAGTGATGATGCCATTTAGGGCCCGGTCATTTTTGATGACCAATTCTGTTTACTGAAAAAGTTGAAGAACAAAAACTCTGCCACCTCGCTACGCTATCGACGTTGGTTTGGTTTCTATAAGTTTTTAGTGTACTTAAAATGTTTCCATTTGCTTTACTTGACTCGAATTGGTTTGGTTGATGAGTTAACCGTCATAAAAAACTCCGACCCGGTTCGAATGTTACAACTGGATAATCTGGTTCAAGTGTTTGCCATAGCTTTCTATTTAGTGGCAGTCCTCTACATAGAGATGTTCTACTTTCAACAATGTTCCATCAATGAATATTTGTTGGCAATCATCATTCAAAACGGGAAGGACCAGTTTTTTTCCTCGAACAAGAACAACCATCGATTCATCAAACGATATGCCTTCCTCTGGTTGGGTATATCAAATTTCGTTTTTGGGATTTCAGTTTGTATGTTGACCGGAGAGATCATTTTCAGAGCCTGAATTCTCAAAAAAAAAACTCGGGATTGAGAAATTGAGGCAATGAACTAAAAATGTCTTTCTATTTTCTAGATTTTATCGCTGGTAGCACGGCATTTCTCATCGTTAGAATCTATCAGCTTTCTATTGAATCATCTTGCTCGTGGCTTGAAGTTCTATGGAATTATTGCTGCTTCTTCGGAACACTGTTTATCGGAATGGTTTGCGTAATAATACTATTGTTCTCTAATTTTGTGATGGGTCTGTTTTTTTTGCTATTTCTTCGAGTGGTTCGTTTGGAAATTTGGCAAGTTGATAGGCTTTTATTGAAAATCAACTCGGATCGTTTCATAGAAAATCATCCTATCAGAATCGAAAAAATTTTGAAACGATACTTTGCTAGTTTTCAATCAATTTTGAGCCTGTTCTTCCTATCTAATCAATTCTATTCGAAGGCTTTTTTCCTATTTCTATTGGTTCATCTTCCATTGAATTGTTATTTCTCCTCCTTTCTGATACTGCGAACAGTGAAAATTTTTGATTTTCGAGTTTTCATAGTTTTCTGGTTCATTGTGCTACAATGGTTTGCCATTCTCTTTCTTCACCTCAAAATATCTTCAACCAACGAGAGTTTGAAGAAATCTTCGAAAAAATTAATAACTATTCCTTTGAAAATTTCTAATCTATCTCTATCAAAAAACTTAAAACTTAGTTTTTGGATTCAAATTTTTCACACGAAAAATCCTTATGGTCTGTCACTGGTTTTGGATGATTCGTTAATAAAATTTAAGACTTTGCTTTTTTTTTCACTAACAGGAATCACTTATTGGAAATTCGGGTTGATTTCGATGAATTCCTTCACCAAGGTTTGGAAGGAAAAAAATATTTTGAAAAATTCATAATTTTTTATTAATATTAGTTTATGATTATTTACTATAAACTGTTTGTTTATTTCTATAAACTACAAAGATAAATTCTTTTGAAGGTTAACTTGGATCGTTGCAAACGTTTTCAAGACCATGGATTCTGGCCCTCAAAATCATCATAAAAGCATTTAAAAAAAACTATTTTAATTTATTGATAATTAATATTATATTTATATTTATTAATAGTTATATATTAAATAATAAACATTAATAAATTAGAATTAAATATCATTCTGCCACTTTTTCGATCTATTTAATTTGATAGAAATACAATGAAAAATTCACTGTACAATGAAATGAACTTGAAGTTAAAATGGAAAACTATTAAAATGAAATTGAATTAAATTCTCTAGTTTTGGTCATCGCTTGGTCACTAACCTTGGTGAAAGTCATCGTTGAGATCAATCTCAACGAAAAATTTCTCAACACTTTTGAATATGCCTGTTTTATCGAAATATATTAATCTTTGGAAGTCTCGCATTTTCGACAATCACAATGATTGCCAATTTTTCCAGAAAAAAATTGAACACTTTAACTACTTTAGTAAAAAATAATTCTTGCTAAGGGGGGGGGTGAAAATAATAATAAAAAATGATTGTGAAACAACAAAGTAACCATCGAAACCAATCAATGTACTGACAAGGAAAATTTTCGCAATTTCAAGCTAATAAATTCTTAGAAATTTTTTAAAAAATAATCTCGAATAAGTTGATTAAAAATTGTTCGAAAAAAAAACCCGAAAACACTTGAGAAATATAGAAGACTAAAAATGGACTAAAATAGACTAAAAAATTTTTTTCACTATTTCTTTGAAAAACTAGGACAAAAACAGTTCTGAAATATTTTAAAAAAAAATGACAGCCCAGATAGATGGAAAAGCACCAAACCAATCAAAAAGCAATCAATACTCGGTCTTTCTGATTTGATAGAAGTACATCAAAAACTCAAAGTAAAACACAGTAAACTTTAAATAGAAAACAGAGTTTAGTTTTTTTTATTTAAAAAAAACTAGTTTTTGTTCATCACTAACCTTGCTTAAAGTCATCATTGAAACCAATCCAAACTTCCAATAAGTCATTCCTAAACAAAAAAATTGTATTAAATTTATTATTAAAATCATTGATTGGAGAAAATTTTTTATAAAAAAAATTGACCAATCAAAAAATCGATTATTTAAAAAAAAAACATAATCAGAAAATCAGTTATTCTATTGGTCAAAAAAAAAAGAACCTATATAATCAATCAAACAGTTAATAATTTTTAAATTAAAAAAAAATATTATTTGTTCTAAAATACTTTGAATTTTTTTTAAATATTATTTTGTTAATTATTACCATTATTGGATTTCTTATTGTGATAAGTTTGAACAAAAAGACTAGCTCGAAGTTTGGAAAATTTAAAAGAAAAATTTTTGGCCAACAGATTCATGAACTTTTCGTACGGTTTCTTCAAATTTTTGTTCATTTCAGATATTTTGTAGTGAATAAAAAATATACAGAACCATTGCATGAAAACTATGAACAATGAAGGTATAAGCAGCCAATCCAATTGGATAAATGATTGATTGATGATAAAGATGGTCAGATAACAATTGAATGGAACATGAACCATCAAAAACCAGAAGAAAATTTCACTAAACACACGATTTTCCGATAGAATTTGAATGATAATTATTCGATATTGACGATCATACATTGCCAACATTCTGTCGAACGACAAGCTTTTGGATTTTTTTTGCTTCCATGAAATCAACAATAATAGTTTTAAGATTTGCCAGCTTTTTAGATAGAAAATTTTTATAAAACTCAGACTAATGGTAGCCGCTAAAATGTGTGTAAAAGAAAAATAATACCAACTGGCGATCGAGGAAAGAAAATAGAACAAATAGGAAGTGTAATTGAAAAAAAAATGCCAAAATGTCAAGCTTCCACAATAAATTTTCAATGAAAATATGATGAATATGCTTAAAAATATTAGATCTAAAGTAAAAATTACAAGAAAAAATGATCAGATCACTTTGACTTTCTTACGAATCGCGTTCCAAAATATCAAATTAAATAGATTCAACCAAATAATGGCATATCGTTGAATGTATTGATAATTATTCAATCCAGATTTATATTGAAATTTTTGAAGAAACTCTTGGCTTTCTACAAACATTTTCTCGGTGCTAACAAATATACCTCTTCGGTCTAAATATGTTGATTTTTTGAAATACCAAGACAGAACAAACAAGTTTATTACGAAAACTTGCACTATTCTTTGCCATTTGAACAGGCTGACTAAATCGAAATGACGCCACTGTGTCAATGGATCGTGTTTTTTCAACCAAAATAGATACAAGTGATTCCAAGAAGTGACAAACATTAGTAAATCCAACAATCGCGAAAGTTTCCTATAACAAAAATGTTTTGGATGCTTCGGGTTTTGAAATGCTCTTCGAATCTCGAATTGATCGATGAAAAAAGATTTTTTTTTTAAGGGTTTCAAAAATTCCCACAGCAAAATCATTTTCCAGTAAATATTTGCAAAAATTCTCATCTTGAAAGTTGTTCTCCAATCAAATTTCAGTCGATTAATGATCAATTTTTTCAGGTTAAAAGCTGTGTCTAGCTAAAAAGTCTATTTGCTTGTTGATTGAAATGGCTAATAGCCTTATTTTCTTGAGAAAAAAACTTTTTAATAAATTAAAGAGATAAATTTTTGAAAATTCATGACAACAAAACTTTAATGTTACTATCGAAACCAAGCTTCATCAAATCCTATATTCAGTCAATAAGCAATTTTTCATAGAAATTTTATTACTAGTGACAAACTACTGTTCTACTTTATTTTGCCCTTTTTTCTGGATAAGTTATTGGTTTCAAAAAACAAAAAAGAACTTTTGAATACTATTATCGGTATCTAATAAGAAAATAATTCATTTTATATTAAAATCTTAATCATAAGTTATGAAAAAAATCGTTAAAATGTAAAACACCAGAGAAAGTTCGTTTTTTTGATGGTTTCTTGTACTTTACTTGTAACTTTTAAAGTTGATACTTCAATCACATTTTACATTAAAACACTGATTAATAATTCAAACTCAATTTAAAATATAGTTTCAAATGAAGAATTTGTAATAAAGTCAATCCGGTTACAGCGGTCAAAATGTATATGAAGCCAAAATAATCCTAACTGGTGATTGAAGAAAGTGAATGGAATGTAGTTGAGAAAGCGTTGATGAAATGTCGAGCTTCCATGATAGATGTTTAAGGCAAACACAATGAATACGCTTGAAGCAACTATATCTGAAATGGGTTATTCAATCAAAAAACTTGAAGATTCAATTCAAAATTTATTACTAACGGAGAGCATTCCAAAACAGAGTCGATTTGTTATTGTTTATCGATCCTACAATCGAACCAAATGGAACAATTGTACTTTCTAGAACGGTTTGTTAAAATTTTTCTCCATTTCCATAGCAATTAGAAGGGTTAAGTTTTTCCACTTCAGAAATTTTAAAGTTTCAGACATTTAAACTTGACAAATGAACGAAAATCGAATACAGAGTGTTTTCAAATTTTAAATGTTTTATTTATTTATTTATTAATCGATGGACCGATGAGTAGAGAACCAAAAAAAAAAAGCCCAAATCCCAAATCATTGTTTGATTTCTTTGATTTGATAGAAATATATCAAAAACTCATTGTACAACAAGATAAACTTGAATAGATAGAAAAAAATTTAGTTTCTTAAAAACACTGGTGATAATCTCAAACCTTAGTGAAAGTCATCAGGGAAATCAATCCAAATTTCCAATAAGTGATTCCTATAGAGAGAAAAACAAATTTTTTCAATTCAAAAATCAAACAATTTCAAAGAATCCACCAGATTACCATAACGTTTTTTATCATGATAGGTTTGAATAAATAAACTTGTTTGCAACTTTGAAAACTTAATCATTTGATTCTCGGTAGAAATTTTCATTAATTTATTGTATGGCTGTTTCAGATGGCTGTTCATTTTTGAGATATTGAAATGAATGAAGAATATACAGAAACATTGCATCAAAACTATGGCAACGGATGGTATAAGTAGCCAATTCAATCCCACCATTGAATGATTGATGATGAATATGATCAGATAACAATTGAAAGGAACATTGACAATCATAAACAAGAAAAAAACTCTGCTGATGAAACGGTTTGCTTTAAAAACCTCGATGATCACCATTCTATATTGTCGAGTGTACCTGGCCATCATTCTCTGGAAGAGCAAACCGAATCTTTGCCACTCTCCTCTCTGGATTTGGTCAACGATTTTAAAAGTTCAAAACATTTCCAATATTTTAGTTCGATTATTTTCAATAAAGTCAATATGATAACGGCCGATAGAACGTGGGTGAAGGCAAAATAATACCAACTGGTGAGCGAACACACAAAGTACACCAAAAATTGACTGTAATTGAAGAAAAAACTAAAAAACGTCGAGCTACCATGATAAATGTTGATGGTATAGAAAATCATTAAACACAGAAAGATTAAATCTAAATTAAGGTAAATTAAGTTAAATTTTACACTTTGAAAATTTATTTTTACGAACAGCATCCAAAAATATCAAGAACAATAAGTTAAGCCAGAAAAAGGTATAACGTTGAATCCTGAGGCTGTCATCGATCCGATTAGGTTTATTACTTTTTCGAAAAGTTTTCCCGCTTTTGGAAACAAAAACTTTCAACATACTATCGGGTAGGCCTAAAGGATCGAAATAGATTACCTTCCGAAAATACCAGGACAAAAGGAAAAAGTTTGCCACAAAAATTTGAGCCATTTCTCTCCATTTATACAGGCTGACTATATCAAAATGACACCAACGTGTCAATGGATCAGAATCATTCCAAAACAGATAGAGATGATTGAAAATGCTGACAGCCATCAATGAATTCAATAATCGATCAAGTTTTCTATAAAGATGATGTTTTGGATGATCAGGATTTTTGAGAATGTTTCTCAATTCAAATTGATCGGCAATGAAAGATTTGGGCTTCCAAGGTTTCATGAATCTCCATAGCCAGCATAATTTCATGAGAGCTTTTCCAAAAACCTCTAGTTTTGTCATTATAAAATCTCGAACAATTTGAAACTAAAAAAGTTTGATTCGTTTTTTTTTGGGTTTATTATTGAAACAAATCGGCTGATGCCTAGCAATAACCTAAGGAACAGCGAAACTGTTCAATTTACAATTGGAAATTTCTGTTGTTACTAGGTCATTATGAAAAAAAAAACAGTCAACAAACAGTCAATAAATGAACAGAATTTAGAGTTCGAAAACTATTTACGAACCAAAGCGAATGAGAAAAAAAGCAAGTTTCTATAGAAACTTTTGAATCATTTTTTTTTTTTGGATCATTTTCTGTAATCGAATCACCAGGTCTGGCGTGTTCCAACAAAAAAACCAATCAACTTTTTCAGCTGATTTATCGATCCAATGCTTTGCAGCTGAAATTCTTGATAATTTTTTTCTGCTTTCGAACGGGTTGAATTTTGTTTATCGTTGCAGTTGATAAAGATACATAAACAATTCGGTGTAGAGGAAGAGAAACGGGTGGTAGAACGAGAAAAAAAAATCGAATTAATCAAAATCAATCGATTAATCGATGATCTTCAATTTTTTTTACTAGAAAAAAACTAACCTTTACGAAAGATTTCATCGAGATTATTCCAAATTTCCAATATTTCAATAGAGCCATTTCAATAAATCAATTAGTATTTCATCAACGGTTTCATTGAGACCAAAACAAACCATAGGGTCTTGTCGAATGAAATTTTTGAATCCAAAGACTCAACTTCAGATTGGTTCTGGTGGGCAACGATAGTTTCATGGTTTTTGTTGAGACCAGTTTTCTAGCCGATTTTCTCATACTTTCAGCGATGGTGGATATTTTGAGATGAAGAAACAATATAACAAACCATTCCATCAAATTTAGCAATTTTATGGTCACGATGTTGCCGACATCGAAACCATGAGATCATTCGATGACGATCGGAACATGAGAAATGCCGAGTTCAACGGTTCAACCGAAAATTTCTGTTAATTTAAATTTAGCTAAAAACCAAAGTTTTCAGAAAAATTTTGGTTACACATTGGGGTTTGGAGTGTGGAAAAGTAAAAGTATTCTTCTTTGTTTTTCCAATGTAAATTGGTTTTTATTAAAACAAAACAAGAAATTAATTTCAATGTGAAGAAGAAAAACTAATTGAAAAATTGTTTTTTTTTTTTGGATTAAGACAATGAACAAATGTTGAAAGCGTAGCAAATTTCTAGCAAAGTGTTTTAATATTTTCTTCCTGGATTGATCGTTGTTATTAAAAAAAAAAAACAAGCTCATAGCCATACAACTAACCTAGCATTCAGAAAGTTTTTTATTAAAACAAATAAATTTTAAGTTTGATTAAACACACAAAGAGCTTCCAGGTAGTTTCCAGGGTTTTCCTTGTTTTTTCCCAGAAAATGTTCTTTCAAATTTAGATTTTAGGGATTTGCTGCAATTGGTAGAGATACATGAACAGTTCGGTGTAGAGGAAAAAGAAACTGAAGGTTTTTTTTGAAAATCAAATAGAACAATTAGAAAATAATTGGATTGTTAAAGTGCTAAAAAAAAACCTTTGTGAAAGAATTCATCGAGATGAGCCCGAATTTCCAGTAGGTTATGCCTGAAAAAAAAAAAACGTCAAGTTAGAAGAGCATTTTTAGAATTCATTTACTAACCATAAGGTTCATCAGTATACAACGATTGAATCGAAAGGCTCAACCTTAGCTTGGTTCTAAATGGAAGAGTTTGAGAAAGTTTCTTGCCCAACTTCAACGGAATCGAGACCAATTTTTTTGCCGATTTTTTCAAACTTTCATTGATGGCAGATATTTCGAGATGATTGAAAAATATGGCAAACCATTCCATTAACAGAAACATCGAAGCCAAAACAACACGAGTATCGAAATATGAGAAAGGCGAAGAAATAACAACTCAACGGAACGTGAACCAAAAGAAATATGAAGAATATTTTTGTGTTGAGTCGATTTGTTTGGAAAAATAGGTTCAAAATCGAATTATAACTCGAATAATGCCATTTCAACAACTTTCTAGTATTGAAACGATTGAAGACAGCTCTCGTCAATAGTTGATTGGTTTGCCAAATTTTTAGTTTCAAAACTTGAACACCCAACATACCGTACAAGCAAACCAAAATATGGAAATAAAAGAAAAATATTCCGGAAATCATTGAAAAGAGAAAAGCTCCCAAGAAATGAATGTAACTCCAAGCAATTTGAAAGCCAGAGAATTCCATTGATAGTTGATAGATTCCAATGGTACAATACAAAAGGCCCAGTGTCAGCAGCGAATCTAGATTTTTTTTATAAATAAGATTAAAGATTATTAAACCAAATTATAGAATTACTCACAAACAGTGTTCAAAAGAACCAAATTCAGGAAATTTAACAGAAAAAACGAATATCGTTTGATGAATTGGTGGTTGCTGATTTTTGGTGAGAATTGATAAATCGAAAAATATCGATCACAACACTTTTCTTCGATGAGCATTCTCAGAAGATATTCATCAATACCACCAGGTTTATGGAAATAGATCATCTCCATGTAGATGATGGCGGTCAAAAACAAAACTATCGCCAAAACTTGTAAAAACTGTTCGAATTGCAACATTCCAACAATATCGAAATTTTTCAAAATCACCAATTGATCGGTGGAATGAATCCAACTCAAATAGGCCATATGAAAACATTTCAACAGTACAAAAAGTTCGATCCACCGGATTCTACGCCGATAGAGAATATAGTTTTCTGAATTTCGGTTTTCCAAAGTTTTTAATAATTTCGAATTGGTCTTGAAAAAATGACATTGGCT
This sequence comes from Octodonta nipae, assembly GCA_034190945.1. NCBI lineage: Eukaryota > Metazoa > Arthropoda > Insecta > Coleoptera > Chrysomelidae > Octodonta > Octodonta nipae. The sequence continues at coordinate 6,328 of JAVLUE010000041.1, read as the reverse complement.
TCCATGGTTTAACCGCTTTCAGTAAATAATGCATTTTCATTGGATATCTCTGTTTTCAAAGGACTTTTCCCATTGAGTATTAGTTCTGGAACTGATCATTTAGTATGAAATGAATCGTTTTAAATGATGATTTGTTGTTTTCTAAAAAAAAGATTATTTATTGTCTCTTTTATTGTCCGAAAAAAAAATTCGAAAATACAATTCACAAATTATAAAGGAAAACAACAACACGAATAAATAAATTTGAAGAGATGTCACCCCTGGTAACGAAACAATACCAAAAATAAGCTAAAAAATCGATCATCAATAGAAATCAATCGATTCCAAAATCGAGTTTCTAAAAATGTTAGAACAATTCATTAAACGAATCATTTTGATTAAAAATCGAATTCTAATTGTTTCCAATGTTTTTCTTGGTGAAATAAATCGACTTGTTTTTACAATTATGTTCTACCCAATTTAAAGATCCAAAACCTTGGAACAATTTTTTTTAAATTATTTCTGAGAAGTTTTCCCATTCAGATTCATTTCTTCAATAGCTGATAGAGATACATGAGCAGTTCAGTGTAGAGAAAAAGAAACTAAAAAGATTTTTTTTCAAAAAAAAGGGTTATATTCTAATCGAATCTAGACCAAAATTTGTATAAATAAATTTAAATTTGAAACCTTTGTGAAAGATTTCATCGAGATGACTCCAAATTTCCAGTATGTTATACCTGGTCCAAAAAAAACGATTGATTGAAAGAAAACATTTAAAAACTTTACACTAACCGTATGGTTTTTTCGTATAAAGCAATTGAATCGAGAGGCTCAACCTCAATTTTATACTAAATGGAAGCAATGGAAATTTCTTGCTTAACTTCAACGGTATTGAAACCAATTTTTTTGCCGATTTTCTCAAACTCTCATTGAGAGCAGAGATTTCGAGATGGACGAAAAAAATGCAAAACCATTCCATCAACAGAAACACCAAAGTGATCATAGCATCGATATCAAAATTTTTCGATGATCGAAACAATAGAAAAGCGGAGAAGTAACAGCTCAACGGCCCGTGAACCATCAAGAATATAAAGAATACTTTTGCATAGAAACGGCTTGCTGAGAAGAGAAAATCAAGATTTGAATTATAACTCGCTAGATGCCATTTTAACAGTTTTCTAATTTTGAAACGTTGATTTTTGAAACGGTAAAAAACAAGAATTTTCTCTAACAGTTTATCAGTTTGCCAAATTTTTAGTTTTATAATTCGAATTAATATCAAACCGAACAAGCACACCAAATTATGAAAATACATAAAGAATACCGAGAAAACTGTTGTTAAGAGAAAGACTACCAAGAACTGAATGTAATTCCAAGCTATTTGTAACCACGAAAAAGACAATTCCATTAATTTTTGATAAATTCCCGTGATACAATACAAAAAGACCAATGTCAGCATAGCATCTAGATTTTCCATGAATAAAGTCAAATCATAAACCAAAGTTATAACCAAAAACTACTCACAAACAGCATTTAAAAAGATTATATTCGAGAAATTTAACCAAAAGAAGGCATATCGTTTGATGAATTGCTGGTTGCTCATTTTCGATGAAAATCGATAAATCGAAAAAAATCGGTCACAACATTTTTCTTGGATAAGCAGTTTTGAAAGAGATTTCGTTAATATCATCAGGTTTATGAAAATAGATCATCTTCATGTAAATGATGGCCGTCAATGACTGAGCAATTGCTGCAAATTGCATAAACTGTTCGAATTGCAACATTCTAACAATATCGCAATTTTTCAAAATCATCAATTGATCAGAGTAGTGAATCCAACCCAAATAGGCCAAATGAAGACATTTCAACAATACAAGAAGTTGAACCCACCAAATTCTACGCCGATAGCGAAGATAGTTTTCCGAATTTCTATTTCCATCGTTTTCATGATTTCGTATTGTTCTTGGAAATATGACATTGGCTTCCATGGTTTAACCGCTTTCAGTAAATAATGCATTTTCATTGGATATTTCTGTTCTCCGACTTTACACAGTGTGTGATCGTCGTTTTGAAAATGAAAAACTTTTTAAACAAAAATATCGAATGTTGCCATTTTTCTATAATAATCGGTCTATAATAATAAAATTTTGAAGCTGTAGTTGCCTCTAGTAACAGAGCAAGAAAAATTTATTTTCAATAAATTATTATTCTTGAAGTTCCAAAACGAGAACGGTCTCTGAGAGATAAATCATTAAAAGTTCTTTCGATTTAAAAAACTTCAGCAAAAACAACGCTCCGATTAAAATTTTCAAAATACTTTAAAAATATTGTCAAAAATGTGAAAAATATCGATAAGGCGAAAAAAAATCGATTATTCTGAAAAATTTCTAAGAGAATATGAAATCGAGATACACTTCATATAACATTAGTAGATTTATGTGAATTGGAGTATTGATTGAATTATTATTTCTTCTAGACATTAAAAATATCAATCGTCGAAAATTTCAGCACTTAATTCGGAATTTTCTAGTTCAAAGCTGACTTCCTCCTCAGTTGGTGGTAGTTTCTGCTTCACTAATTTTTTATGAGCATCCTTTGAATCATCCAAAATCATGACCAATAAATGCTCCGATGACCGATCAACCAACGCCGCCGAAACAAAATTATTCGAATTGAAATAGTTGGAGCAGGAGAAAATAGTTAGACATCTGTTCTTGAAATTAAGCTTGAACCCTTTGGAGCAGATGCTAGCCGAACGTATCATGTAGGAGAGGTTGTTGTTCTTCATGAATAATCGAAACGATATCTTACTGAACATGGTGGCATTCTCCCGATTTTGATTCCGACATTTTGGGAATGTTAGTTTTTGCTGTTGGACTGATTTGTCAATATTATTAATCAATAGATTTGCAAATAATGAAACGAACCTTGGATTTTTCTTCTATCAATATAGATTTGAAATTTGTTTTGAATAACGTTGGTTCAGAGAATACCTCCTGTAAATCTGTAGTTTTAACAACTATTTCTATACCCAAATAAAAAATAAATTCAAATCAAATTATTTGAATACTAGTACCAGAAAATGAGGCTTCCGTCGATAATGTACTGGAATGAATGTTCGAATGTATTTGAACATCGCCGAGACGTTCACCCAGATAGGATTCAATATTCTCCGATTCACCGTCGATTTGAGTGTTTGGGAATCGTGTCAAAACCTACCAACAAATTTAAAGAAAATTTCTTTTCTGTGTCTCTCATACCTCATGAATGATTGATGCATCTCTTTGTGGATTGGTAACCGATTTGGTGAATTTGTTCAATTCGAAAATATTTTTCTGTCCGATGGGTATTCCCGAATGAACACAAAGGATACTCTCATCGATGATAGCGGCCACCGGCATTCTGCTGAATGTATCATTAAACAAATCCAGCAACATTTCCCCTTTGGATTTGCCAAATTTTTTAATGCATTCATTTTTCAAATATTTCGAACTTTGGGCTTTGGTTTCATTTTTACCACGCAATAGAATAACTTTGTTTGGTTCGTTCATTTTAATGGTGAACAAATAGAATAGACATTCAACACCATAGCCCATATCACCGGTGTAGTTTCCTTAAAAAAAAACAATTCAAAAACTTTTCAGAATAAAATTTTTTAAAAGATACAACCTAAAAAGATGAGAGTTTCTGGAAAGATTGGATTACCATAAAACAATGCCTTCTCAAATCGAAGTAAATCATTGATACTACCAAGTATGTCTCCAAAAACAAGTGCCGGTCCATTCACTCGAAGAACTTTTGATTCTGCCATAAACAATCCACTAACCGAGTTGCATAAATCTTTGATTTGAAAGAATAACCAATCAGATTCTTCTTTGCTCGACATGAATTGACTGAAAATATAATCTTTCATTTTTTCAACCGATGAACTTCGAAACATTCCAAGAATGTTGTTGAAAAATGAATCAGAAAACGTTATCTCATTGGAGTATTTTTCGTCTTAAATCAGCCTTATTGGGCCAATCTTTTTTTTAAAGATTTATCAAATTTAATTTTTTTAAAAACTGTGATTGTACCTGGATTAATAATTTTAAAATTGACACATTGACCATTGGGATTCAGTTTAGCCACATGCCAACCATAATCATAGTTCTGAGGTCGGCAGACCAAACATTTATCACCCGATGTTTCGAGATTGGTTTTTTTTGAGCTTGTTTTTTGAGTTGTTTTGATGCGTGATTGACTTTTGAATAGTGCAGAGATTTGTTTAATCAATGATTTTGAAAAACGAAGCATTTTCTGACCTATCAATGGTTGTTGAGAAGAGTTTTGTAGAAAAGAGTCAATGTTATTTTCTGACAATCGTCAACATTGAATAATTTCAATGTATTTTTCAAATTTTGTTCCATTGTTTGTGGGTCAAATTTTTCACTTTGAGATTTTCGAAATAAATCAGTAACAAACGATTTGAAATCCTCTGAATTGAAACAATTTTTTTGATAAGTATAATATCTGTAAAGAGATCAATTTTTGTAAAATTTTCTGAATGAATCACAAACCTAAATAAATGTCTTAATCTGGCTTCGCATTTATTTTTACAATCCGGATCCATGGCAATAAGACCGAGCAAAACTTCGAAAAAATTCAAATACTCTTGACGATACAATTTGAATGATTCAAACAATCGTATCAGATCAAATTCCAAGGTTTGACCATCTTTTTGAACATCAAACTTGTTCTTTTTAAGATAAGATATCCATGAATTGTAGCTCATAAACAAAGAAGGATAGCAATGTTTCAAATAGTCTTCGTAAATTTCTAAAACGTGATCTGTTTTGAGTTTCATTATCATCAAAGCTCGAGATTCGAACGTATTGGATTTTTCTTTTTTAGAAAATCTCAAAATTTCTGATATTAAAAATTCTTCAGTGGTGGTAATTTTTCACAGGAACATTTGCTAATTTTTCGCACCAGAATTTAATTTCGGGGCCCCAAAGCGATGGATTCATTTCTCTACCATTAGAATCAATTTTTTCGCAAGCTTTCAGAGAGCCGATTGATTTCATGGAAATCCATTCGATTTGTGCGTTGTTTTGACAGCATCTGAAATCCGTTGGATTCAAAACAACCAGAAAACAAATTCGAGAAATAAATCTTTCATTAGTCAATTGAATTCGAGTGATGTTCAAATAGAAGATTTGATAATCAGGTGTTAATTTTTGAGCTTCTTGAGCATCGATTTCCGCATCTTGTCTGCCGATCAAACGTTGAATGCCAGTAGTCGCTTCTTCAAGCCATTCTTGATTTTCTCTGATTTGAATGAATGGCAGCCAAACCGATCCAAAACGTTTTGTATTGATAATGACTATATTTTGATGTTGCCTACAATAAATCAACAAAACAATACTATCAAACAGACGTTTCTCTACATTGATCGAACATTGGGGAATTAATTTCAAACGTAATGATGGTTCAGGCGAATCGATCGCCCCAATTCCAATACTCTGAAGACTTGGACCAGCGCTAGCCGTCGAAGACTTTTGTCGAACATTATTATTCAAAGCCATAAAGTTTGAAAAAAACAAAGCTAATTGAAAAAAAACAATTCATAATAGTTTAAATCTAGGGCTTTTTATACCAATTTTTTTCGAAATAGAATTTGAACCAGTTGGTTGAACACTTGTTGAGAAATTTTCCCAAAGACACCAGGTCTCCATCGTTGTCTCCATGTCCTCTCAGGACTCATTTTGGTTATTCACAAGAAACTTGAAACAAAGCACTCAGCAAAGTCAAATAACGAATAGCCTTCTTCTTGAGGTCTCTCAAAATGAACCGCAACCAAACTGAAAACATATGACCAAAAACCTAAAACCACGAGATGGCACTAGAAGTTTCATTTTTTTAAATTTTACACAACTTCCCGGGTTTTTTTTTTTTAAATTCAAAAATTTTTCTACAAATTCCACGATTTCATATAATTTTTGACATTGAATTTACGACCAAATCTGTGACAAATCTAGTTTTTAATTCTAGGATGGAAGATTCGTTGGATTCTATACAAAAGTTAAGAAAACTGGTTTGTTTGGAATCTTTAATGTGAAAACAGCTTTCTCAATTAATTAAAGTCTTTTGAAATTTAAAATTTTTTTTCCCAAAACAAACAGCAATCCAACCTTTACTATGGACGATATTTGTATTTCAAAATATTTTTTGCTTAGGAGCCATAAGACACATCAACAAAACTGCCAGTACAGTTTTTTTAAATGCCACTCACAGATGTCGCTGTGTGAGCGAGACTTCTCTGCACAGTTTCAGTTGGCGTAAACAAAAGGATCGATTTCCTCGATTT